>VZSV01000142.1:484301-501253 GCA_013398735.1 Nothocercus julius
TTTCTTTCTTTCTTTCTTTCTTTCTTTCTTTCTTTCTTTCTTTCTTTCTTTCTTTCTTTCTTTCTTTCTTTCTTTCTTTCTTTCTTTCTTTCTTTTTCTGGACTTAGAGCCTATCAAAACGAGCTACTATAACAATTTTATTCTCCAGACAAAGGTGTACAGGACTATTTGAGATGTCCTATGCTTTATATGACCATGTCACACTCTACGCATGAAGTTCGGGCTGAGAGAATTGAAGCCAGCTGTCTAAAATCTGGTCTCTAGTGCCATCCAAGATGTCCTAGGGTGGTTGAGACATCCTCACAGTGCTGATATCTCTTTCAAGGGACCTTTAGGAAACCTGCATGCTTCTTTTGAACCAAGTGCATTTCAATTAACTATAGGTATCTGTGTCTATGCTGAAAAGCTCCTGTAAACTTAGACATCAACCCAATACAATTCTGCTTGGCAACTGGATTAATAAATCATTTTAGTAATGGTGAGCAAGAAGCACCACTGACATTCAGCTACTTAGCAGTGCAGCAACTCAGTGTTGTCTTGAGAAAGCTCCTTATTTGGACAAAAAGTGCCTTCGGATAAATTTACACTAGCAAATTCAATGCTACAATGGCAAGGCTGTTGGAACTTGGTTATTTTTATTACTAAATTGTTAGAACAGACCCTGGCTGAACTACCTCTCTCCAAAACATTTCCTGGGTATTTAGGGGACATCAGCATTGGCCAATGATCATTCCCAACAGGCAATTTGGACTCCTCACTGTTGGATGTTCAGAGGGCTTAGCACAACCACGGTCAAACCGTGCCAGTTGCCATGAGGGTCAAAGATTGCACCTTGGCATTGTTCCATTCCCAGTACAGATGCAGCCATATGCCCACGCATAATGATTAGAACTTTTTGTTTAAGATTCTGATCTGGGAGTCTGAATAAGCTGCATACAACTGTTTTCATCTACCTGAGAAGAAGGAAGTCATCCCTTCTGAGAGTGAAGCCATTCCAATGCTAGAGAGCCTAGGGCACAGATCCTCTTCTGGCCCCTCTGAAGTCAACAGTGCTGTGTCAATCCACATCAGCTGAGGGTCTGTCTCACGGTGTTTCAGAGCTGATACTCCTACCAAAAACAACCTTTGAAGCTGTATGTAGTCTGCTCTACTGCTCTTCTCTTTTCTGTTTCTCCCACAGGTAATAAATAGTTTAGGGAGCAAATCTTGAATTTCACTGTAGCAATGTCAGTGTACTGTAAACTCTTCAATGTATGTGAGTGCATATATATTTATGTGTGTGTGTGCACTTCTTTCTTCTTCTCTCTCTGTCTCTCCCCCATTTACAGTTTGATCACTCATGGTTTTGGAACTCCTGCAATATGTGCTGCCCTAAGCACTTTCCAAACTGTTCTCAGTGAAATGCTGAACTACTTGGAAAAGCACACATCGCACAAAAACGGAGGAGCGGCGGAATCCGGCCAAGGACACGCCAACTCGGAGAAAGCCCCCCTGCGGAAAACTTCAGAGGCTGCTGTGAAAGAGGGCAAAACAGAAAAGACAGACTAGCTACATCAAACAGAATCTATTTCAAGAGAGTCTTGCTGCTGATATTTTTTTTAAATATATATATCATTGAGGGTGATTTATCTCCAGTGGACCAAATCCAAAAAAAAAGGGTGAAAAAAGAAAAAAGAGAAAAAAAGAAAAAAAAAAAAGAAAAGAGAATGAGAAAGATTAAAAGTGAGAAAAAAAAAAGAGAGTGTGAGAAAGTATTCAACCCTAAGAACAGCAGTGTACAGTAAATGTGTGATGAAATTGTCACTTTTTAAAATTTATGTTGCTCTAAACTACTTTTTTCGTGCACGTAGTATTTGATTGTTCTGAATGATACACTAACACTGTTTTTTATTAGCACTTCTGGACTTGGTTGAGGTGGCACAGTGAAATTTGTCACAGGCTAATTTGAAGCACTTTCTTCTTTGGCAGCATAGTTAGGGCCAGCACATGCATGGTGGGGGACACGGTTCCAGCATGATGGCTTTGCTCACAAGCTGGCCATATAGAAAGAAGGGCTTCCTCTGATCCATCAGAAATGCCTGATCCACTCACCACTGGGAAACGTTACGGAAACCCTGGCAAGAAAGGAATCCTTGGGTTGTCGGATGAATGAACTATTCAGCGTTGGGGGTTGCATACCCCAACATAGGAATGTACAATAAAGCTGCACTGGAATGAGGCCATAACCCTTTGGGAAACTGTCCTGAGCATTCAAGAAGCAGCCATGGTGTCTCTTGTGAGAAGAGCATCACAGACAAAAGTGGAAAAAAAAAAAAAAAAAAAAGATAGTTTCAGCAAGAGCCCTGATCCCTCTGTGAACTTCAGATTAAATAACAGCAAGGACTTCTGTCCTCTCTCTTCTCAGCCCTTGGTCTCACAACACTGCAATCTGCCATATCTGGGTCTCTGTTCAACTGGATCAATGCAGACAATTGGAGTCACCTTTTGTGTTGCCTTGATTTTATGATTCTTTCTTTTCTTCAACAACTTGTTTCCGCAGCTTTATTGTCTTTAGAAATCCATCTGAGGGGCAGAGGTTTAACAGAACCCATGCACTTACAGAAAAAAAAAAAAAGAAAAACAAAATGACAATTAAGACAGATAGGCTTGGTTCAAAGCAGCTAAAGGGTTAATAACCTTGCTCTTGTGTTACTGAAATATTACTGCCTGCCACACACTCTAAGCAAGAGGATATTTGAGACATACTTTGAGCTCAAGCTTCTTTGAGTCCAGAGGCTTTTTCCAGCCCCATTCTAACTCATCCTTTAACAACACTTTTATTTCATCCCTTTTCTTGTTTCTCTGATAAAAACTTATTGAGAAAGTTAGCAATGATTGGTTTTATAGGGTGGAGTTATGCTAGTCATCTAAACTCCTTTTAAAGTCAGCAGAACCAGAACTTTTCTTCCAAAGGACAATTCATCTCACATTACAGTAAGACAACATATAGTCATCCACATGTAAGTGTTTAGCACCACTTGAGATGGATTAAGGTGTTGAAGATAGCAACAGGGTTTGGGCAGGTATGACATGAAACCTATAAGAGATGAGGACTCTCCCAAAGCAGGAACTGTTTTATCTCAGAAATCAGCACTAAACAGATATCTCTGGGTAATCAACTGAAGCCAACACCAGGTGTCCAAGGAAGGTAAGAGGAATCATGAGGAACTGCCTGTCTATCCACAGGTAATAGTTGGAATTTAATAGTGGCATTTTCCATTGTACATGGACTAATCATTTTCCTCATAATCTGTGGAGAAGAAAAGGTACTTACAGAGTGAAGGTGAATTTTGTCTCAAAATAATGATGAATCATGCCCTGGAATTGTGTGTTTTTCTCAACTAGATATAAAGAATCTGAAGGATAGAAGTGTTCATAGACAGGTGACTACACTGTCTGTATATTTTTAGAGAAATTTAAGTTGCATTACTTCTTTGATGATCAGCTTCAGATTCACAAACCTGGGGGATGTGAAGACTATCCAAGGGCATTTGCAACTATATTGTAGGGATCCAGGCTAAATTAACAAGGTCAAAGCAATTATGGCATGATGCTGTTCCTCTTGACATCAGTAGGGAGTTCTGTCAACTAAGAAATATACTTGGAGTTAAATCTGCGTGTGTAAGAAAATCTGCAAATCATATGTAACCTTGCAGTTTGGCCCAGATTTGTCCTATCTATGGCAGACATATAACTGAGATCTCTATATAGAGGTATCTAAGTTTCCTCTGTGTGCAGTGGATGTGTCTCCATGGGACTCTACTTCCTTAACTCGCTAAGATCAGCTAAGTCCCTAACAGAACTCAATATTTAATGAACAAATTTTTCACTTCGGCAACAGTGGAAAAGTGCTAAAATCAAATGAATTTTCCCCAGTGATGTCCATAAAAGAAACTTTGTGATATTACTCTAGAACACGACATACCTGAGGGTGAAAGTAGCTCACCACTGACTGACAAGTAAAAGAAACTCGTCCTTCTATTTCTATTGCCCAAACAGAGGGTGGGGAGGGAAAGAAAAGGAGAGTGCAAGAAAAAAAGTAAATATTTGACTGTGCCTGATCCACAGATTTGCCACATGAAAATATAGTATAAAGCTATTTAATTGTGATAGTCTTCAAAATATGAAGAAATTTAAAATAGATTTTAATGGGGGGGAAGAGAAGAAAAAAATTTCAAAAAATCTTTTGAATTTTTATCAATAAAATATCAAACTCTTGGATACAGGGGGAATGACTCACTGTGTAGATTATTCTGTAAAACTTTTGAGAAAGTAGAATTATTTTATTATTATCCTATCAAATATCTAATCTTGGAAATAACATCTATACAGTATTATTTGGAATATTCAACTATTCAGGATATATTCCAAAGTCCTTACAATAGTTTATTTAAAGACTAACATCTTCCATTGTTGCACAGCTACTGTTAGCTCTTCAGGTAACAAATTATTTTGAACCTGGATTAACTTTGATCTATTAATATTAATGAAGTTAAGCACTGCTGAACTCCCTTACCTTCCAGTCTTATTGACCCCTACAGATTTTTAGGAAGAATTCATTACAGATTTTATTCAAGCTGATTGAATTCCCTGAGATTCTTACCATTCATTAAGAAGCTATCTGTACTTGAATTCTGGTCTTTCCCCTGTTTTTCCTTTAATAACTTCACACCTTTTGAAAATGAGGTTCTTTTAAAAAGGTATCTGCAAGGTCTGTCAACATTCACATGCTCTCTGATTTTTTATCAGTAGGTATTTGATTAATTTTATTGAGAGGAAAAATAATTATTATAATACAGCCTTTTCTGTTGAACTACTTATCAGAAGCACCTTGGTGTCAAAATGTCTTTGAAATGTTTTTTGAAATTGGATCTTTCAGTGGAGTTTTAAGCAATGAATTCACTGATGTTCCTCTGAAAATTCAGCCTAAGTCCTTACCCACTTTCCATACATGCAAGAACAACATTCCCATTGCTTTTTAAATATTTTTAGTCCTTGTCCCTGTGGAAAACTTGCCATCTCAGAACACATTCATGAATCAGTTCAGCCTGAAGGAAGGGCATGTTTTGAAGTTACTGGGTGGCAAAATCAAGTATATTTGTATCGCTTTGACTTTCAAATAAATCTGGTCTGAAAAAAAAAAAAAAAAAAGAAAAAAAAAGTTCTCCTTTTGAGAGATGATGAAATTATTTATTCCATTCAGGTCAAAAAATCTAGGCAGTACAGAAAAGGGTCCAAACCTCCATCTCCAAGCAGCGAATCATTAAGTGTTGTAAACATCAAAATTGGATTTGCTGGACACATCATTCAGGTGTTGGCTAACTGTTGGGATCCTGTTGTGCTTCAGTCCATTACCCAACTTCATACAGTTCAGCAGTAGTGTAGCTTTCCATTCACAGATCTCAAAGCACAATAAGAATGTCCCATAACTTACTTTGCATCCTGTAATTTACTGCTATATATTAGGACCAAAAGCCACAATTCTTTTGATTCAGAAAGTCCAGCTCTTGCTATTTGGATTTATTAGCAACCCACTCATGAGATAGACTCACTGACTAACCACATACATCTGTTTATAGAGCAAGGTGTTATTCACAGAGCATAAGGTGAGCACAAAGAGCAGCTGTAATGACTAAGTTTTGAAGGTGAGCACCTGGTCTCAGAAGGTGAGTTTTGAAGGTGAGCACCAGCTCAGAGCTGAGCGGTGACCTTCTCACTTCCAGCCCCAGCCTTAACTTGTGGACCTCTGACAGACTGACTTCTGTTAGTACCATTTAATAGTAGAGAAATGTAGCAAAGGGAGAGCTTTATGCAGATGACAAGAGAACTGGAACATTCATATGGCCATAAAGGGGAATGAACCACAGATGAGCGCTGATGATCCTGCCACCTTCAGCTGAAGACAGTCAAGAGTTTTGTCCTTCACGCTGCAATACAGAGCAGTTTGCTGCCATCCAAAACCCTAATTCCTTCCAGGTGTCAGTCTGTTGCCTTGGAGAACTGGCACAAGGGATGAATTTGGACTCTTCTTTTTCAAATATAAAATCCAGCATCCATTGGGAAAAGACTTTAGCTCTCCAAACTACAAGGAATCTACTCTTTGAAGCTTCTCTTTAACTTTTGCTAAAAGCAAAAAAAAAAAAAAAAAAAAAAAAAAAAAAAAAAAAATCTGATACAAGTAAGCACAATGTACAGTCCTTCCAAATCCTGGACCTCTGTGTAAATACTTCCCCATCTCATCTCTTCCTTTGAACATGACTCACTGGCACAGCTGTGGCTCACTACTTTGTAGTAAGGCTCACAAGGGTCTGCTTTAGCATCCTAAGAGCCATATTCTCTAACTGCTTTTCTTTTTATTAACACCAATAAATGATTTTTGGTCTTAGATATCTTGAGTATCCAAAAGGGCTGCTGGTAAATTCCAAGGTCATCTGACTTGCTTTTACCCTTTGGAGAGATAGTTCTGCTGCTCTAATAATATATTTATAAAGGCAAGAAAAAACAGCATTAATAGAAGATACAAGCCTGCAACACAAGGAAAATCAATTAGCATAATTATACAGGAACTGTAATTATAAAAATATTCTCTGCCTCTGACCTCATTACAGGTTCTACAAGACTTCAAGTATAGCTGTGTGGGGAATGGGGGAGAGAAGAAGATAATACTATTTTCCTTTGCCAGATGAAGGTCATTTGGAGAGGTCTGATATTTTTTATTGCTATTCTTTTCTTTTCTTTATTTTGTACAATGAATTCTGTTCTGTACAGCAGCTGTTGTGATTGTATTTAAATGTGAGTGCGCACTTGGTCACCAACAAACAATGTCCTATTTATTGTTTTGAAGGATTTCTTTGTTTTTTGTTTTCCTTCCACTTAATTTAACTTAATTTATAATCCAGTGGTGAAAAACATAAACTTTTATATTTCTATTTCCTATACAAACTACCTGTTTTACATGAGTCTTGGAAGATAATGACCACATTTGATTGAACATTTCACGGCAATAAAATCTATGTTGATTTAACTCATGGTTTGCCTGGTACATGAAAGTAATTTACATCTCTGAATACATGAGGGCAGAGAATCCTGGCCAGGAACTTATCTTATTAATTAAATATGATTAAATAGTAAATATTGATAAATTGAGAGGTCAAATATTGGTTTTATCCCACCTGATAATATCTACTTTAGATAGGTATCTTTTCTAAAATCTGTTAAAGGGATTTTTTCTTGACGTACCAAGAGAAAGATCTACATGCAATGCAATGGACCAGGACCCCAGCCTAGGTGATATGAGTAACATTAGATTAGTCTCTCTCAATTGACCAGAGCGGAAAACTGGTAACAGCCCAAGTGGTTCTCCATTGTTGCTGGATGGAGTCTAAAAAACCTGTCTTACCCTGGACACGTGATATTTAGAGGTTCAAAGTAACTTATGATGAATGGCATCATACGTGTCTTGTTCATGATTGCAAAAGAAGATTGTGACAATGCTAGTGATTAAATCCCATGTCCACAATTTCAAACTGATCTTTTAATCTTCTTTACATAATCTTACCATGCAATTCAATTCCAGATCCCATTTCAGCTCAGTGTTTGTGTTAACTGCCAGTGGTCCTGTTTTGGATTCAGGACCAAGTATACTGACTCAGGGCTTGAGTCTTCCCAGGCAGAAACAATGAGAATCAAGAAAACTGTCTCCTGATGTAAATCATCTCCTCTTGCATCTTTGATCTGAAATAACTCCACTTTATAAGTTTAGAAAACTTTCCAAAACAAATGGATCTGAAAAAAAAAAAAAAAAATGCTGAGATATTTTCCAAAAGTATATATATATTTTTAATAAGTTTCATAGACATCTCACTTCAGAAATGCTTGGGAACCCAAAGGCAATCCTGTGTTGTCTCAATGCTTGCAAAAGATGACTTAATGAGTAATTTAAAACATTGAGACCCCAAGGGCAAAGCCACAATGACAGATTTGGAAGGATCTCAAGTGAAAAAGGAAGCAGTTTAGAAAGTAGTTCTTACACATTCAAATTTGGCTTATCCACTGCCCATCTCATTCCCAAGCAGATGAGCTACCAGTAATTAATAATATTTATCTAATAATCTGGGAAATGAAATTTCCCTGATACCATAGTGAATTCCTCTAATCTGTCCTGTATGTGTTCTTGTCTAAAGTCAGAAGAAATGTAACCATGGAAAAACAAAATCTGTATTTTAACTATAATTACAGAAGTTGGCTTTCTCTTCTTTCTTCACTTTAGTGTGTAAATTTTTGTACTCTCTGCAAACAGAAAGAAGACTAAACCACTGAGATTTACAAAAATTCTCTGCCAAAATACATATGAATACACACAAAGAGCCTCTAAGTGGTAGACACTACAAACAACATGCAACATACAGCATACCATACAGATAAGATGAGAGGAAAAAGTAATAGAAAAAAATCACTATTGTCAGATTTTATATAAAAAAATGAGTATAGAAAGTTAATGTAAATTTTCATTTGAAGTGAGAGAAAAAAATTGTGAAATGCTCAATATCTTGAACTCCCAGAATTAGTAAAATCAACCAAATATATACTGTAATATTTGCCATTGTGTTCAATGGCAAAAGCACCACTTACGCTAGAAAGTTTGTATTTTCACTTCACTGAAAAAATAAGTTTTATTTCTACGTAGGCTCCAGAAGCCTTCAGAAGCCTTCAGGAGAGGAGACTGATTAGGCTAAATGGCAGACAGTTCCAGGACCTTCTTGGGAGAATCCCATACAAAACGGCCCTGGAGAGAAGAGTCATACAGGAGAGCTAGTTCATCTTCAGTGACCATTTCCTCCAAGCTCAAGAATGATCTATTCCAACATATAGTAAGTCAATGAAATGCAACAGAAGTCTTTCATGGATGAACAAGGAACTTCTGATAAAATTCAAACATAAAAAGGAAGCATACAAGAGGTGGTAGCAGGGATAGGTGACCCAGGAGGAATATTGAGACATGGTCTGAGCATGTAGAAACAGGGAAGAAAAGCCAAAGCCCACTTAGTGTTCAGCCTGGCAAGTAATGCACAGAGCAATAAGAGAGGTTTCTCTAAGTATGTCTGCAGAAAAGAGAATACTAGGGAAAATGTGGACCTGCTGCTGAATGAGGCACATGACTTGGTGACAGAGGATATAGGGAAAAAAAAAAAAAAAATCAGGTACTCAGTGCAGTCTTTGCCTTGATCCTTACTGGTTTGATTTGCCTTCAGGACTCCTACATGTCAGAGACCTGAGAGAAAGCATAGAACAGGAAAGATTTACCCTCAGGAGAGATGGATCAGGTTAAGAACATGTAAACAAACTGGTCATACACAAAAACATGGAACCTGATGGGATGCACCCACAGGCGCTGAGGGAGATGGCCAAAGTCATTTCTGGGTCACTTTCAATTATTTTTGAAGGGACATAGTGATCACAGGAAGCTTCTGAGGACAAGAAAAAAGCATTGGCCACTCCTATTTTCAAGAAGCGCAAGAAGGAGGATCCATGCAGCTATATGCCAGCCAGCCTCATCTAAATCCCTGGAAAGGTAATTGAGAAAATCCTTCTGGAAAGCATTTCCAAAAATGTGGCAGGCTCAGCAAGACTGTAACCCTGAGTAAACAACTTTGAACAGAGCTGAGCTGAACGGGCACCTCAGCCCTCTTCTGATAGTGAGCCCCTGGGAGATAATTCCCCAGGTGAGAACTATGTGGAGAATGAAGCCCACAGCTGCAGCTGGTGCGATCCTAAAAGGAATATGGGTCCGAGCAGAAGAATCCACTGATAAGTGGGTAAAACAAAAAAGGGGGAATTAGAAAAACCTATTTCTTTGGGACCCAATAAGAAATAAACTCGCGATGGGACCTCCAAGCCATTAGCCCCTGCTGTAGCTGTGGGCTTCATCCTCCACACTGAGATTTAAGATTTTAATCATTTAAGATTAAAAGTAGAAATGTTACATAATGAAAGCATTTCTGAAAACTCTCTTAGAAGAGGGTAATGCCTGTAGTTGGCTCTAGACATTCTGAGTAGAGAAAAGTTGTTCAAAGCCTGCTTAAAAAGCAAAGTATACTATTATAATAGAAGTTTCTTGGGCTCAATCTCATCATTTTGGAACACAATGCAGAGAGAGAAAGAGTGAGGACTGATTCAGTCCTTAGTCCTCTATTCTTTGTTATTTCCACAGCACTATTGTGATGGTTTCTAACTTTAATCTGCCTTGCACTGATCCCTTCAGATCTCCTTTCATTTACACATGCAAGAACCTGTTAATAGAAACCATCAAGTTCAAAGTAAAAGTGCATCAGCTGAAAGTCAAATAATTCCAGCTGAAATTCTAACTCATTATTTGCTTGATAAATTTTGTTTGGTTGTTTATTTGTTTATTTTCTTAATACTGCTAAACAGTGTCTGGACTGTTCTCTGGTCCTGAAGTCAATGGTCACAGTCTGGCTATTCCTGTACAGTTAAACTTTTGCAGATTTCAGTTGTGGTAGCCACATTCAACTAGAGACACACAAAACAAACAGGTAGAGGCCCCTAACCTGTGCCTCAAAAGTGTTTTTCACCAAATTATCAAGGAAGTGATGGACTCCCCATCATTTATTGTCTTCATATGAACATTGAATGTCTTTCTGCAAGACATATAGGAATGGAGACCAGGTGATCTAAATGTCCTTTCAACTATTTCAAGCAACAAAAAAAATGAACCCTCCAATTTCAAGGGCATTTGGAGCAGTGAACATAGTTTAGATCAGACAAATGTGTCACTCCAGCTATTATTAACTATATATTGTAAGAGGGAATTATACGAAAACAACGCCAGAAGACAATGTCTAATTAACTTTTGAAAAACACTAAACATATCTTACTATTTTTATAACATTAAGTGTTCTAGAATTATGATGTGCATCTCCTGCAAGTACTGTATGATATTTGTCAGCCCCATACTTCAGAGTTTCTAGCCAGAATCCGAAGTAACCTCAGTGAGATGGGCATACCCAGGAGCTGAAATGTTCAACTGAAATTCAAATTCACTGCAGCTTTTCAAGATTCCCAAGGTGAAGATGAATCAGTCCCATCTCACAAATGAATCAAATGTATTATTAAGCATACCACAGTGATTTTCCACCAAATTGATCTATTTAACAAACTTATTTAATTAATAATAATAATAATAACAAAGCCAGAAGACTATAGATGACATGATTATATTCTGCAATCCTAAAGGGCCTATTTATTTTTTATTTGCTCTTTAATAATTCTGGGATGAAAAACAAAAATCTGATTCACTGAATAACATTCAAAGGTAATTATGGAAAGTAGGTCTATTACTTACAGTGTAGAACAATGTACTTTCTTTCATCTCCTGTAAATGCTGGTTCAAAGTGAACTTCCTAGTTTCTTGCTTTCACCTAGTCACAGAATACCCTGAAAGGAAATAATTCCTTTTATTTTCAATATCACACTACATCCTTGATTTCTAGTACTCATTGCCTTGGGGCCTTCTTAATAACTGTATTCTGCCCTTACTTGAGTCAATATCAAAATTCCCATGGTCTTTCAAAGGTCCAGACAACTCAGTTTATTAGGAATTTTTTATCCCTTTTTCTATAGGGCCTTTCCTTGTACATCTCAAAAAGGTGAAATTTGCAGAGCTGGAAACTGAAGACTAAACAAGAACCATGAATGGACCTGACACTGGCAGCCTCCAGGACTAGGATTAAAGTGCTTTCTAAAAGAGCAACCACAATATGAACAACTGCCTATAGACCTCCTACGGTCCGTTAAGGCAGAGCACAACTGGATCCATTACTTACCTGCACTGTGAAATAACTTGTCTTGTGGAATCATCTTCTGTTTGCATAGGACGTGTCGTTACTGGTATAGAATGATATCAGGAGGAGGAGGAGGAAAATAGCTAAACAGTGAGCCAATGACTTCACTGATATAGGTAAATCAAGCGTGCTAGGGGCTCTCCTATGGCATCTCCTCTCCTACCCACAGTCTGTCCTGCTGCAACAACCGCAACACACAGCTGAGCAGCAACCACCCTGCTCCTAGGAGTACCAGGTTTCCCATGAATGGATATGTTATTACTGATCTACAAATTCCCGTTTGTATCCCTTACACACTTCAGATGTGACATATACCACCTGTAAAGTTTTTGTGAAGTGGTTGTTCAATCTATTTCATTTTCTTTTAAGAATATGTACTATTAGTGTGAGTAGAAGTTCTGATTTTGTACTTATTTTGGGGGAGTGTGGTAGCACTGGGGATGGAAACATTTCACGGTGTATTTAAAGTGATTTTTTTTTTTTTTTTCTTACATCTATGGACCATCTTTTTTTTTCTGCACTGTATATGAAAGCATGGAAAGCTACTATTTTCTTTTGACTTCCAGTTTCATAAAACTTCAAGAATAAGAAAAAAAAATCCTAATTTTATATGAAATTCCAATTTTAAAGTATGTCTGTGATTTGCTGTAGGTGCAAAACCATACAGGTGAAGAATATAATAGAAATTACCAATGTAAGAACAGTATCAAAAGAGATTGTCTGGTTTAGAAACCTGTCTCTCACAGAGGCTATTACTAATGGAAGATAGTAAAAGAAGATAATAGAAGTTCTATAAATAAAAACAAAGAAAAAGATCATCTATGGTTGCTTATTATCGTAGAATATGACAAGAGTTTTCAAAGAAATGGTTAAGAGCTGGAACATAAATATTTGCTTTTCATAACCTGGTGATACCCAGAGCCTAATTTGTTGCTAAAAATTCTAAAAGATGAACTGAAAAATCCACATAACTATATACTTAAGTCTGGCATCACTTCTGTATCATTAATTTAATATCTGACTAAGGACCAAATTAATTAAAAAAAGAAGGGGGAGTATAATGTACTTAATACTGATCAATAAGGCTTTACAGAAAATTGATACTGTCAAATGAACTTGTTTATCTTCCTTTTAATAAGATTACAGATTTGATTGACTTCTGGAGCACATTTAACTTCCAGCACAGGGAGGTTGATTGCAATTATAACAATTAGACAAAATACTAGATGCAATAAATAGATCCAAATTCAGCCATTAGAACCTGAAAATGGATGATGAAAAGCAAATAATAACTAAGCATGCAAACTTCTTGTAGGTCTTCCTGTTTCAGTTTCTGTTTTGACATGAGTTTGCCTCCACATCAACTAAAAATAATTATTATTATTGATGATAAGATTTGTAGGTGACTGAAAGCTTGTGGGGAAACTGATGAGAAGGACACATGCACCATGATTTGGATTGTTTGGTAGATTGGATGCTACTAAGCAATTTCTTGCAATATAGTGAAAATGAATTTGCATAATAGTGAAAATGAATTCGCATAACTGAGAGGAAAATACTCAGCCCTTCTTTATTAGATAGTGGGCTGCAAGTACAGTGACTCTGAAAGGGAATTGTTGCTCATTGGGGACAATCCAATGAGCATGATCTTGAGCTTGGTACAACTTAGAATATTTCACAAGGTTCACGTTTGATTGAAACACTATCAGAGCAGAAAATGGGGCCATATTTTCTCTAGACATAGTAATTAAGAACAATTCACTAAGGTAAGGATAGATTGCAAATCTTCAGTTCTAAAGAGTAAACAGACTGGATTACTGTTAACAAAACAAAATTAAAACAAGATACACTGCAGCTCATTCAACATTTATTCTATGGAGAGATTTCTGTACATGTTCTGTAAGAGTTCAGATCAGGTGACAATCCCTGCTTTGTTTGATGAAGCTGTGAATATTCATCTTCTGTGCCTATTTTCATGAGATTCAAGAGAAAGGTTGGCTGCTCCACTTTCTATTACTTTCATTTTCAGAGCACATGCAGGGAAATTCAGAAGGAATAACCAAACAGGCATCATCATTTATTTGTGCAACAATCCTACATGGCATGGAAGGGCTTGACACTTTACTGAAGAACTTTACTGAGTGCTGTTCCTGCTGTTGTAAGATGAATCCCTTCTATTTTCTTCTCAGATAAGTTTATTCCTGATATTCACACTTCTAGGATGTGCTCAATTTCCTTTTAATTAGCTGTGTTATGAGGACAGCTCATTAAAAGGGAGTAAGGTATGCCAGAACTGAACTGTCAGCAAAGAAGAAGGTCCAGATGAAGGTCAAACACACAGGAGTTGAAGCAGTACTGGTCTCCCAGGCTCCAGAGTGCCCTCTCCACTACACTGGTTCAGGTCTCCTTTGTGATATTCCGTGATAAAACCTTGTCTAAACCTCTTGGCATAAACAGGGGCTTTTTAGTATCTTTTTAGCATCTACCTGAGAGGAAAAAATGACCATGTTAAACTTCGGCAGTGAATGGTAGCTAAGGGACAAAGATTTGCAAAACTGAGCTGTGATTCTGTAAGCCTTTTTTTTTTAGGAATATTGTGATCATATTTTTAGGATTACTGTGTCTTCTGAATATCATAAACAAATCTGATTATCAGAAGGAAGGTACTTATAAGCTTTTGCAAATTACGTCTAAGTGGCTAAATCAGATTATGAAATAAATAATATCTGTTAATTTCAAAATTGAAGAGGGAAAAGGTTCCAATTTTCATTTTCAACCTTCCCTTTTCTTTTTTTTTTTTTTTTTTTTTTTTTAACTTTACGTGATATTTTGAAAAGGTTTTGACTGGTAAAAAGATAATTCCAAGGGAGAATTTTCTCTTTAGCCCCACTTTTTTTTTTTTTTTTTTTTTTTTTTTAATACTGAAGAACAAAATGTTTAATGTCAGTGTTGTTAAAATGATTCATTTATGCTTGCTCATTCCTATGCATTTTAGGTAGGAAACACTGATTTATACTGTGCCTGTTTAACTCATAATAATGAAAGTGGTGATATGCAATTATATGAGGATTACAACTCCAAGTGACAGGTTTATATTAACATTAACATAATATCCTAGCACTTGAAAAAATATTGTATGAAAGGTAGTGAGGATGCTATTAGCCTAATTTAAACAATTTTCTTGTGCCTTGATTTTAAGTCTATATCTATACTATACCATGAGCCCAAATAGCATCAAACACCTGGCTTCTATATTGCCCAGCTCAGCCTCTGAAGCAGGGTAGCCATACCAAACCAGAAGAGCTTATTCCCAAACCATGCTTGGGAGGTGCCTGGAAGATCTGACATGGGCCAAAATCATACCAGAGATCTTATTAGCAATTAAAGAATTGAATAACGAACCAGAAACATTCCTTGGCATGGTTCAGTTTGTTAGCTCAGATGCAGCCAAAGTATCCAGATGTGAAAAAAAAGCAAAGGAAAGAAAAGGTCTTTTGCTCTCTACAGCTCTCTTCCCACTTATAAAGGACACTACTTCATGGGCCATATTAAGGGCTGGAGGGCAGGTGAGTACTACATGTAGATAAAATTGAGTACATGAGAACTCAAACTCGTTTTTAATTGTAACGAGACAAATTCAAAGATTTAGCTCTATTTCTTAAAACATAGAATAAAATTGTCCTTAACATCATTGACTTTCTTTCAGTATATATCCATGTGTTCTTACTGGCTATAAATGGGTATTTGATACCACTAACTCAAAAGATAAATAAAATAAAATAAAATAAAATAAAATAAAATAAAATAAAATAAAATAAAATAAAATAAAATAAAATAAAATAAAATAAAATAAAATAAAANAAATAAAATAAAATAAAATAAAATAAAATAAAATAAAATAAAATAAAATAAAATAAAATAAAATAAAATAAAATAAAATAAAGAAAGTTTTGACATTTTGAATTCTGCTGTTTAATTTGTACCTATTTGTACCTGTACTTCATATCTGAAACATCTTCAGTGTCTCCTAGTGGTGAGGATTGGGATTTCCTTAACATCCAGTCGTCCTAAACTCTTTGCTGACATTCAGTGAAAAAACTCTGATGAAGAGGTGGAAGGCAGAGAGAAAACCTCAAAGCAAAGACTACAGAAATGTGCACTCCTACAATGTCCTCATGTCTTCAGGCATACAGTAACAAGACTAGGGTCATACAACTAAAAAGGGGCCCAAACTTTGCCAAACACACAGTTATACTCAGGCCCCTAAAACGAGAGTGAGAGGAGACAACTAACCAAGGTGGTGGGTTCCTGTTTAGTGACTCTTGGGTTGATAGGCTGCTACTGAGTCTGCCTGGTGGAGCAGTTTTGCCTCTCTTTCTCTTAGGTAAAAGGGCAAGAGTCAGTGAAATGCCTGCTAGTCTTCAAAAGGAAATTTCTGGGCCTCCTTTCAAAAGCATGTAGTGAAATGGCCAAACCACCCCTTTTCAATTCATTGCTCTTAAGATGCTTCAGATCCCTTGTAAGAGAGGACATTTCAGACCAGGACCATTTCAAACCTCAGGACAGCGTGATGTGGGGGTCAGTGCCCAGGGGCGACCCTGCTCCCTGAACCTAGGGCTTGGGAATGGCCTAAAATGGTCTGTAGGGATGGTGGAGTGGCAGGGAGGTCACCACTGATGGGAGATCTGCAACATCTTACTACAAAGTTGTTAAACTTGGTGAAACTGTTGAATTTGTCTAAGAGGCTTCAGTTCCTGTGACTGCTCTTTCCTGGCTTGCTACAAGCCATTCCTGGCATCTAAGGGAGCTGTCAGCAGCAAGAGGATGTGGAGATGCTCCTGCTAGAAAAAGGGTGCTGATAATTTGGGGGAATAAATAAATAAATAAATAAATCTCTAGCAATGTTTGCAGATGTAATAGAGAAAACGGTACCAGTAGTTAAGATGAAAAGTTCGGAGGGCTTTTTTATGTTCTTGTTTTGTGTGTTTCCTTTCCTTTCCTTTCCTTTCCTTTCCTTTCCTTTCCTTTCCTTTCCTTTCCTTTCCTTTCCTT
>VZSV01000142.1:544839-562339 GCA_013398735.1 Nothocercus julius
TCATCAGTCTTGTTGAAGTTCCTGGGATTGAATGCTGTATGATATAAACATTCCCCCTCTTCCCTTGGCTTCCTAGAGCTTGTGTGGGTTTGACACCCTGTCTGAGGTGGATGTTCACATGGTCAGGAAAAACACAGCTTTGGGACAGGGCTGTCATCACTGAATCCTCTCTATTCCTGACTCTGCAAGAAGAAGGATTTCACACAGAAATCTCCACTAGCAAACTGGTAGAGACGATTTTCTGTTCTGAAAAAAAAAAAAAAAATCAACTTAAACCCATTCTGTCAGCATGGAAGAAGAAACCTAGTGTCCCCATATGTACATGAATATGACGAGCAGACGTGCATCCCAGGGAAGGCTGTTGAACATAAGTGGATGCGAATGCCAGCTAAGGATTATACCATAAGTGCAGAACTGCAGGTTTAATCACATGTGATTATGCTCGAGAGTGGGGGGAGGCAGGCGGCACTGGTGCTATAACTGCGTGGGGAGTGCGAGGGTGTGATTGTAATTAAGTGTGGGTGTAGCAATCCGGACATAACCGAATGTGAGTGTCAGGGGTTGGGTATATAACCAAATGTGAAAGTGTCTGAGCGAGTACATGTTAACAGAGAGAAGAGGGCATGATTGGAGCTGAAGGTGAGTGTGTCTGAATGTGTGCATGATGGAGCCAGGGTGCACTGGGAGAACCGCAATGAACCTGGGTGGAGAGACTTGGCCATGAGAGACTGGCTGCAGGTTGATGATGCTGGAGCCAGGGGTGTAAGTAAGAGGTGAGAGTGGGTCACACAATCAAAGTGAGGTCTGGCCTTCCTAAACTGGAGTAGTATCTTGCATAGCCCTTCTTCTGGTATGCTCAAAGTCACAAGCAGTCTCACTGAATTTAATGCAGTTGAACATGCATGAATAAGTGCTCAGTATCAGGAATAAAGGCAACAAAATTAGTGAGTGCAGTTAACAAACTCAGTAGTGAGCAGTGCTGACTAAGTCTACAAAACATTGACTACTTGCTCAAATAAAATACATTTTTTTTTCTCTGTTTATGCTGCCACTGTATTAATTTTCTATGAATATCTTAGCCAGTAAGTTTACTGCAAGAAAATTTGTGCAAAGAATTATTTCAAAAGACTTCTAGAAGATATTTGCGTCAGGAGTATTTTCAATTTTTTTTTTTTTTTTTTTTTCCTGAAGTGTAACACATGTTTATAAGAACTATGTTAATTCAGTCAAGGCAAGGAGCTAACACTTCATAAACTATGTGTCTAATCAACATTAATTAGCACAGCTTGATTTTCAAATATCAAACATATACAATGAACAGCTCATAGGCTTGAGAACAAGACTACCTCAAACATATTATTTGGAATGTAATTTCAAATAATGAGTAAATCACAACCTTGAAGATCAAGTGTGAATCTAAAAAGAAACTAAATTAATCCATTTCTTTTTTTTTTTTCTTCAAACTAGTTGCTCAGCTGTAGTTGCTTGTGTGCCAGAACGATTGAAAATGATGCTACCAGCAACATTCTCATTGACATTTGTCAATATACACAAGTTTCCTAATATTTCTATCTTCCTTTTTACTGCTTCTCATTGACACAGGCACAGGCTTCTTCTCATGTGCCTTAGGGCTTCTTGACACTTTGGAATTTACCAGAACAGCTATTCCAAAATTCTGGAATAAAACTGGCTACATGAGGGCTTAAATTAAATAACTACTTTGGAATTGTTATCTAGAAATAGTAAATTTCCAGGAGTAGAAAACCATTAAAAAAAAATGTGGTCCAGTGAATAGAGACACTGCATGAGAGTGAGGAAATATGCAGTCTTCTTAGCTCCATCACTAGCCTGAAGCAGTTGCTTTATCCCTCGTTTCGTATATACATAAATGGAGAAAATCCACCTTCTTCTGGTTGCCTACTAAGGGACTGAAGTTGATTTCATTACACTTCATTTTTCTAATAGGTAGGTGCCTCTTCTGAATGGTAGAGGTTCTCTATACATGGATAGAAACGGCTCCTTCCAGAGGCTGGTTTGTGCTATCCTAAGATGATATCCAGAGAGGTTGGATGAACCTCCTTTGTATGTCTTTATTTTTCTGTGGGCTTTATAGGGAGCCAGAATTTAGAGAGTTTTCTATAAAACTGAATGTGAATACATGTGAATGAATACATTTCTATACAAGTGAATACATGTTTTGAACCCATCCAAATTATTACATTCATGGTAGATGCAAGTTTAGTTATCTTCATGGCTGATATGCCTGATTTCACAGTGGTTTAATTACAGCAAAAATAATCTCTCTCCTTTAAAGTAACCTGGTGACTTATAGGCTTCTCTTGGGAGAAAGGGTTTTGAAGTCTTTCCAGAGGAAAGTCTTTCCACACTGATTTTAAATTTCCTTCTTCCTTGAGAAGAGTATCTCTTTCTTCAACTACACTTTTGAATGCAAATAGTCTTGGACTGCCACTGTTAGCCACCTGCCCTGCTCCAAGCACACTTGCTCTCTGCCCCTTGGGAGGCTCTGGGGTACCCCAGGTGTGAACCTTAGGCAAGAGCCTTGCTTTGCTCAAAGGCTCAGGCAGTGGTGGTGCAATGCAATAGCAATTCCCTAAATTGTTATTGACTTACCAGTTGTAGAGGTGACTCTCCAGTCATGCTTCTGGCCTTCTCTCTGAGCATCTGAATGCTCTGATGCTACCTCAATCTGTGGATGTTAAGTCATTGACTATCAATCCCTTGGTGTCTTATTCAACACTCAGCCACTGCTGAAGCTTTTAGTGACATCAGTGGCCCAAGACTGAGGACTGCAAGTGTACATTTTAAGGAATGAATCACTGTGCACTTCTATAAAGGTTCCTGCTGGAAATGACTTGATTAAAAATAACACACTTAGGAGAGGTGTTTCAGTTCCAGCCAGACCTCATTAACAGAATCACTCTTGATGTTCTCCTTGGCAAGCCTGGCGTTAGGTCTGCTTCAGACTTGTTTATGAGTTGTTTGAGGTTTGCGCAGCACACAGGATCTACAGTTGGAAAAGTGTCAGTGCATGAGGCTGTAATCCTTGCTGTGGTCAACGTGTTGAGAGTTTTATATTTCCTGAATGCAGGATCTTTCCATAAAGTGAAGGGGGGGGGGGTATTATTGTGATTAACCAGCTGGTTTATTAAAATTTCTGGAAGTCATGGTGAAGCTTTAATGAGATTGTTGTGTCCATAAACTGAAAAACATTCTTCTGTCCTTTCTTATTATGGGGAAAAGAGAGGAACTGATCAGGCCTTTCTAAGGTCATGCAAAAGGTTATTTAGAGAACATATCTCAGGATGAGAAGAGTGATAGGGAGACAAGGAGGGGCTTTCCTGATGCACTCACCAGCGGAACATTTGTGAGGTGTTTCTTCCCCCATGCTCCCTGGTGTTGCAAACGGCAACAGAAGCTTTTGGCAGCTGCAGTAGAAAGAGTGACAGGGTTCCTCCCCTTTCCCTCAAATCTCTCTGGTTAACCTGAAGCCCAAAGCATGAGTAAGTTTTCCACAGACTGGCCATGACCCATGATTTGAAACCGTATGCTACATTTATAGACCCTGCTTTGGCAGAGCCCTTAAGCACCTACGCAAGAGTAAGCGTGTGACTTCAGCCTGACTGAGTCCTACCACCAGGTCCACACTGGAGCTATGTCAAGTTCCTTTTTCATAAGATCTGTGAAGCAGCAGTTTTCACTAGATAACAACAGTATTTAGCATTTATAAAGAACAGCATGTACTCAGCTTGCTTTACAACATTAACTAATTCATTACTCTGCTAGGAAGCAGTGCAATATGGTGTTCTGCATACCACTTCAATGCAGCGCACAAGGAACAGGTTAAGTGCAGACTGGATCTAGGGAAAACAGTACTTACGTGGGCTATGAGAATTCCTTCTCTTTATATCACGATTATTCCTGTCCTTCTGTTACTAACTTAAAATTAATTACGTGAAATAAATACAGGGTATCCTAATAATATTTTTATTTCTTTTTAAAAATTATATTATTTTATTTGCTAATTTCCCTATTTCCATTGCTCTTCCTTTCTTCCTTTCCTTTCCATTTTACTTTCTATTTACTTTCATAGTCTACATAAAAATGGCACTAAGCCAACTGTCATATTGCTTGTGGATGTGGAAAAAGAATTGAGAAAAATTCATATGAAAGAAGGAAAGTGTGCCAGGTTGTGTTCAATCTGGTGATCCTCTCTGGACATCAGGAAAACAGTAAAAAACTCAAATGATATTTCAAACAAACAGAAGGAGTTATAGGTCCATTATCTATAAAAGCAGCTTGGGCACACTCGCTCGGCACCAGGCCCGAATGGCACAATCTAGCCATATCTATATACATATGGGGAAAACTATTCATTTGGGTGACTTTGATACAAAAGAAGAGAATGTCACGTCTTCCGATGTCAGGCCAGCAGTAAGCAATGCCTCCTATACACACCTGATTTTATCCCCAAAAGTAATCAAATTTTTTTGAACAGAGAAGGAGGGAAAGTGGTGAGCATCTTCACTATCCTTTGCACATCCTGAGGTGCTACAGATCCTAGGAATCATGTGAATGTTTTTAAAGCACTGATTAAAATTTTCTGAAAGAAACTAGTGGGTGGTCTCTTTAACAATGAGTGCAATAAAAATTACTAGACCCAATTTATCCTTAACAAATGCAGGACCAGAGGTGAATCCTGATTTTTTGTTGTTGTTACTGTAGCAACTCTTTGCACTATTTTCCCCCTTCTGAGTATCAGCTCAACAATTTCTGTTTATCTGTAACATAAATGAAGGAGAATGGATGTTGTTAAAAGAGTAAGCTATTAAATAGAGACATTATAAAAAAAACAGTGTTGCCTATTAAAAATCTTAGAAATGTAACTATGAAGTCTGATTCAACTTTCATTTTGATTAGTAGCAAAATTCTTATTGATTTCAATGTGTCTAACCTTAGTTTCTGGTGAGTCTGACTCACTCTTCTTATATTGGATAGGTCAAAATCTGTGCAAAATATGTTGTCTTTCAAGGATATGATTTTAATATCCTCATTATAAGTAACTTTTCTTGTAGAATATACATGAAGAAAGAAAGATTTCATGGAAGTAACCACATAGTGCCAGTGGCCTAGTAGGAAGAAAGCCCATCTTTGTAGGGAGGACTGGGATGTCCCAAAAGTGGCTTTTCCTTGGTTGTGGGTGACTGATGAGTAAAGAGTCTCTTGTGCTCCCTGCTCGGGAGCATTTGCAGTTATTAGATTTGTACTGTGTATGATATTCAATGTCCTATACCTATTGCAGGAATGACACCTATTTAGTAATCTATTCTCTAGCATCCAGGAGACTGTAGAGTTACCCCATCTTATCCAACCATATGCAGACATTTGGTTATTTTCAAAACTCAGGTTGGGACATAACCGGTTTGACTGTCAAGTTGTATTTATTTTATATTAGGAGTCTTGTACAGTTTATCTTCATTTACCTGCATTTCTTGTAGTCATTGAAATGGCCTGAAGGTCACATTTTTTTTCATCGTTCTGACCTTGAGTCTGTGTGTAAAGCTAGAATCCATGTACTTGCATACACCACGTGTAGAACATCCATGCAGTGTACAAGAAGCCTGCACTGGAGCCATTGGCAAGACATCATTAGGAAGTTAGGAAATACCTCATGCTTACAGCATTTTCACTTGTAACCTGCTGTAGACATAGCCAGAATGCTTTGGGATATGTCTTCATCATCCTCCAATCTGAAAAGGGGTGAGTGTATCTTTTATACCAGGTGAGAAGATCCTTTACACATATGTTTACCTGAAAAGCCAGTAATCACATCTTCAAAGGGAATGCCAAACTCATATCCAAATACAGAGGTTCTTATAAAAGTAAGGAAAAAAACAGCAACAAAAAAAATCAACTAGCAAAAAATGCCAGAGAGGTTACTTAGAGAAAAATGCGAAGCATGTCTTGTTCATAACTGGTAAGGTGAAGGTGGATGAGCTCTTCAATTTTGCCTCCTGATTCACCTGCTCCTTACCATGGCCTCATCTGTAAAGTTTTTGTGCTGCTCATGACTGTGATTTCATCTAACCTAAAAACCATGTGCATAGACCAATGAGCAGAAAAGAAATCTTCAAGAAAATGACATGAAATAGCAACAAACTAAAATCACAAAGTTTGATACAAATGTGAATGAAGAGTCTGAAATGGATTAAAAGGAAGTTTTCCAGGAGCAGTTTCTGATGGCTGAAGAGGCAATCTTCATCTCACCGGATTCTGGATCTGCACAACATTCAGGATGACCATTACTGATGATGCTGTGGTTAGCCTGTATTTAAGGAAAGGTTCTTCCTCTCCACAAATCAGACTTCTGGGGAAAAATATACATGTAGACATTAACCCTCTAGATTCCACCAAAGTTAATTATATCATCTCTATTTTCAGTACATTTTGGTGTATGAATGAAGCATATCTTTCACATTGTCCATATTATTGTGCATTTCTCTATTGTTCTATTAAATCATTGTGACAGCAATGGTTACTTCATGATAGTCAACGCCTGCAAGGGGAAAAGGTGTTTCAGTCTATATGTAGAGGGTATGAGTACCCTATACCCAAAGAATTTCTTTGGTCACACTGTGGGACTGTCAGTTTTACTTCAGGACCATATATAATGCATGAAAAAGCCCATCAATGCCATCCTTTCCTCTATGCCTGACAACGCAAAATTATTCTACAGGTTGCTCTATTTGCTAATTGGCAGCAGCTCTGTAATTATGAGATAACAGTTCCAAATGAAATATTTGGGACTGGATTTGAAATAATGTCTCTTTCTGCCTGCCTGGGGGGTTTATGTAAATGGAAAAGAAAAAAAAATGTACCCTAAGTCAAAAGATTCTGTGGTCTTATCCACCTCTTCCAGGACTTTATGAGCAGGAAGGAAGGTTAGGGTAGTTTTTCATTTCCTATGTGAATGTCAGAGCTTGGAACAATAATGGGGTCTGGAATTGCTCTTCATAAAAAGTATGTTGAAATTATCAGTAGAATGGAAGGGAAATGCACCAGGTGAGATAGGAGATATAAAAATAATTTTCCTATTACAAAGTAGTTTTCTTCCTTTAAATGGCATGAGGGCTAATCTGTATAGCATCCAAGCAAGGTATTTATCTAGTAATTTATTTTCCTTCAAATAAATCCATCTGATATTATTAGGATATATACAGACTATACATATATACATACATATATCGTGTATATATACATATATATATATATATATATATATAGCACATATATATTAATATATTAGATTTTTTTTTTTTCTGGTTTCAGATGATGAAAAAAGCTGATTATTCCAGCTATTCAGCTGACAACCTCTGACTGTAGGTAAAACCACACGTTATAGATTAGGACATTTATAAGACCCAACAGACAAGAGTTTTACTTTAAGACTGAACCATAAAAGACTCAGTGAACTAAATTTGGAAGAAAAGATGGGACTAGTTCAAAGGTTAACATGACTTAGCTATCCCAAAACAATCTAAGTACAGCAGCTGGAAGAGTGTGGTTTTAAAATAAACCTTAGGAGTATAACATAATAATTTGGTAAGGCTTTAAAGTTCCAGAAGTTTCCTATGGTCAATAGTTAATAGAAAAAGTATACCATGCCTAAAATTCAGATCCAGAAACATGAAGATCTTGTCAGATTTCCATTTTTTTCTATGCATAAGAAAAAGAATGCCGTAAATTACATACATGTTGCAGCAGATTCATTACCACAATTAATTCAAATATGCATGTAATATACATATTCATATACATATGATTAGAGAAGGAAAGGGGACAGTGACAATGAATTGTTGTTGGAGAAAAACAGATATATTAACAAATCAAAATTTGCTTCTAGGAAGCAGAAATATGAAAAAGCTGTAGTAGTAGTTGCAAAAACACCCATGAGATTTCTAAAGAGATACTGAATATCTGGGGGGTAGATTAGTCTCATGTAATGTTAAATGTCTAGACGGTAGGTACCTAATCTAAACTAGTTGTCTCAGCTGTTGATCATCTCTCAATAGTCAATGGGAGCAGACAGGATCCTCCAGAGAACTGCTTGTCTTTCTTACTGTGGGATGGGTGAAGCCCTTTCTAGAGGTTTGCCAGGTTCCTCATCGACTGTGAGAGGAACTGACTAAATAGTGCAGACACATGTCTAACTTTCTGATGGCTAAAGTTAGGTGAAGTGAATTCTCTCTTCCTGTGCTTCCAGGTTAATGCCTCCAATCTAAACAAATCTCTTTAGCACTTGAGATACATTGGGTTAGATTGATAATCTAAATATAAGAATCCCAAAGGCTTTGAACTACCCAAGCTTTCCTATGCCCCATCTCTTAAAGCATTAATTATATTGCTACAGTATTCTCTTAGGTTGCATCTAAATCCTATGCCTAGGTTAAAAAAAAAAAAAAAAAAAAAAAGCAGTGATGCAAACCAGCTATGAGAAGTAGTTGAACTGAAATTAACAAGGCAACAGTGGCAGAAAATCAGCACAAGCAAGGTCAGAATCAGTCAAAAAATCTGTTTTTTTTTTTTTTTTTAAAGCTCCACTAAGACTTTATGATAATTTCCATGAAAATCATCCAGGATACCTTGGTTCTAATAGACTTTTTCTAAAGCCACAACATTCTGCAGTCTATTTCTCCCAGGCCTTTGAATTTTCTGGTACTGCACACGTGCTTGCTGTTAATAAAAGCAAATGGCCACAGGCAATTCTAAGTCTTAAATTTAATTATGGGCAAGAGTTAAGACTTTGCACCAGTGCAAAGGGCTTCACAATGGGCATGCCATTGAATTGTGGCTGAGCAGGCTCTTCTCATGGGCATAGATCTGTGCATTACCTGACCAGATCCTGCTCAGCACACAAACCTCTCTCTCTTCTCTTACTCTCCTAATCATCTCCCTTATTGCACCTATGAAATTGCATTTTTTTTTCCTTCTCTTTTTGGGAGGGGCCTTCCAAGGTTCTAGAAGCATCATACTGGGGATAAACAGCACAAAGCCAAGTCATTTCATAGTGAATACCCCTCAAGTAGGAAGTGGTAAAGCTAAAGTGGCAAGCACGCCAGTAATTCTAATCAATATGCCCCCTTTGCATGTCTGGCTACAAACGCAAACCGAAGGTGGTTAAAATGCATGTCCTGGGACATTTTAACATCTGGAACATTTTATGTATTCATGAAGACTGTGATTTAGATTCAAAAATCTGTTTAAACTAGTGTGTTGATACACATAAGGTTTACTGTACATGTAGAAAAAAAGCATCATGGTTAACATGTTTTTTTGTATCCCTGCCAAGATCCTGCCAGCTGGGGATAGAGTGTAGGTTGTTGGCACACATTCCTAAAGCTCTCATTGGAATGGAAACTTCCAAGCGGTGGTTCAAAGGTTAGCTGGGTGTTTGATTTAAGCCAAACAGCCTTGGAAAACAGGGATTTATTTTTTCACCAAAATGAGCATTTATGTCGGTAATTCTCATATTTGTTTTTCGTTATTACTGGAGATGTTTATTTGGGCTCGAAAAAGGTTGTCTGGTCAACTCGGTACTAGAAAGACTGATCTAATTTAGGTAAAACCTCTGTTATAGCAGGAGTTGAATGCATATGAAGGGATTAAGCTTTCTTCATGCTGAACTTAGTTGTCTGTAGATTTGATAACAAGTTACAGTTAATCAGCTAGCAGCATATTTTAGGACTGGATGAATCTCCTTCTGGAGGTTCCTACTTCTGAACTGAACCTGTGTGCTGAACCTAGATGACAAGTTGGGACCTAAATCACTGCTAAGTGTGGTGAGTGCTTTCCTTGCAGTCTTTAGTGACATGAGTTTAAGAACATATCCATGCACTTCCAAAGCATATGCACCACCAATTTGTTGAGCTTTCTCTGGTTATGCAGAGCAATGAAATCCTGGCATGTTTCCCAATTCAATAAATGTCAGTGAAGGAACAACTTAGATGTGCTCAAAGTTGGAATCTCTTCTTCACTTCACAAACCCCTGTCTTCAGCAGGCCCAGTGACACATATCTTCAGATACTCACAGGTGACTGGTCCCATGGGTTGGGATGAAAAACAGTCTGTTGACGCCTGTGCTGCCCTATGTAAGTGTCCTCTGGGGGTAAAGTGGGAGGCAAAGAGACTACAGTTTTTCCACTCACTTTTTATCTAATTGAAAGGGACTCTGTGCCTCAGTGAAGCTGTTTTCCATTCAAGAGAATGTATTTGAGGTGTAATTAATTAATTAATTAATTACTATAAAATTCCCAAGTTTTCTTTTTAAATTTTAATTATAGCAAAAAATAAAATTATTCAGGTGTATGGCAACAATAAATATAGTCCAGATGTATGAATAAATAATATTTTGTAAATGTGCTTACAAGAGCCTCATTTAATATCCATTTGGCTTGATTGTCCTTTAAAAATGCTCCAGTCAAAATGTTGCATTCTGTTATTTCGTTATAGACTCATAAAACTCCACTAAAATTTAATTCATTCATTTTTGAAATTATGTGAGTTTTTTTTTAAGTACAATTTTCAGTTGACAAGAATCTTGTTGCAAGTATTCTGCCAGAAGACACTTGAATTCAAGATTTTTGTTGGTGTTAAAAGTGCTATTGCATCGGTGTTTTTCAGAATTATGCTTTAGTGCTTTTTAAGATGGTAGTGTCTAAAAGTTAGATTTCTAAGTCTGAGTCAGTCATTTTGGGTTCTCTTTATTGTGAATACACAGATATTCTGATACATCTAGATGACTGATGCATCTAAAATAAGGGTTTAATACAAGTGAGATGACGCACTCTCTGGAAGCACCTGTTTTCTCCCTTAACTAAGGAATTTGCAGTTGTCACTATAATGGTCACTGTATCTTTGAACAGGTTAGCATGACTTTAACCATCTAGGATTTAAATGCTTACATTCAAGTTAAATGAATCTCGCATACAATTGCCATTTTCCAGATGAGGCAGCAGAACCCATCTCTTCTTATGGCCTTATTTCATTTATGACAGTTATATATTGACCCTCACTACAGAAGCCAAACTGTCTTTAAGGTATTTATCTCCACAACTGGATGTTGCTGACACAGTGAGTCACTTAAATTACATGGAAATTAAAGCCTGTTAAGGCCCTACGTTACTCAGGATCATGAAGAAAGGCTGTGATAGAGCAGGGGCCTTGGTGCTCTCTCAGCCCTATGTACACTGTAACCACCGCCCCTGTTCTCCCCGCTCCTTGCTGTCCTACGAGCTTTTCAAAGCTGCTGAGCTCCAATTAAATCACGTCAAAGCCTAGTGAAGCAGCAAAGTGCTGCTGTCAAGAATTGCACAAAGGTGGGATTTTCAAAGGAATGTAAATCCTATTGCCTTTCCTTAAGAATTAAGCCTCTCTCTCTCTCTTTAAGGCCCCTGGAAATTTCTTTTTTGATACCTGAATGTTGGTGTAGGCCTTCTTTCCTCCTTTTATGAAGGGATCAATGTAAAAGTTCTGGTTTTCAAAGAAATGCCTTATACCTCAAGTCACATTTAGCATATCTTCTGTTGGGAACGTGAAATCAAGGTACACTATGGACTTGACTTAGTGATCCGCATATAGGTCACAGTGCCTCTGAGATGCTCTAGGGTACCTCAAAGAACTTTGAAGATGTTGGATACAATTCAGGGCATACTGGGAACAGAGTCATTTTGGAGTAGAAGCTGTAGACACCTGTTTCTGGAAGTCTTGTACCTGAGTTTTGCGAAACCAGCCTGATATTTCTGTGAGAAGATCATCTATCCGGAGACTTCTCCAACACCTGCTTTTTATCCTATCACAAATGCTGTCTGTCTTTGGGATGCTTTGGCATTTCCGCTTTCAGTCTCAGCTTGCAAACAGCAGTAAAAAAAAAAAAAACAAAAAAAAACAGAAACTTGATGAAGTCTGGTTTGAGTTTAGATGTAAAGGTTGTTGAGGCTCATCTGCTTTCTATCTTCTCTGAACTGCTGGCTTGTCCTTTTCAGTCAAGATGTTCAAGGCAAGATTATGTATGTTTTTAAGGAGATGGTAAGACAGTATAGAGGACTAGAATGAGGGGCCAGGTTACAGAAACAAGGAGATCTTTCTCCTTAAGTCTCCTCTATAAATCTCTTATTATCAAAATAATGCTTCATTTGTGGTCTTGGATGTCTCTGCCTCGAATGAGTCATATTTCTTTTGATACAGATGATTCATATCACTTTTTGTACCGCCCAGGCTTGATTTGCAGAAAACCTAGCTGTAGCAAACAAGCTCTGCACATGCTCTGAGTTTCTGACAATCAGCCTTTATTTAATTAAGCTTCATAACTGTCTTGTGAGGTAATTATTATTCTTATACAAGTTGTAGTACCGTATTAGAAAAAAAAGAAGAAAGAAAAAACAGAGATACAGAGTGATTGAGAAAAACGATGGAAGGTGTTACTATAAATGCCTGGATTCAAAAGTGTTTGGCTTAATATTCCTTGAATACACACAACACTCCTTTCTAATGCAACTCAAACTATATATATATGTTCAGCACAGCCAACAAGTGTCTTTATTTATCTCTTGTTGCGCGCTGTGTTCTGAGCCGAGGACCACAGAATGCCGCTTCCCTGGCTTTAGCAGTAAAAAGGTTTGTATTTTTTTTTTTTTTTTCTTCAAGAGATAGCAATCAGGAAGTAAAAATATGTGCCTTTCTGAGGTTTTTGGAACCAGAGACAATGAGTTATGCATACATTTTTTTTCAACCTCTGGTCCCACTGCTATCAGACTGTATTCATGGCAGTGGTTTCTTCAGCTGTGTCCTGCAAGGGATAAATATTTTTTTCCTCTGCCATCAAAAAGGACTGTCCTGCTTTTATACTTGGAAGCAAGGGAATTTTTTTTTGTTTGTTTTTCTATTTAGACCTCACTATTTCTGTTCCCTCTGTTCACAGAGCTAAGGTGGCTGCACAGGAGAAGCTCTCAATGTTACAGCCTAAGTGGACTCAGCCTCCAAGGGATGTAACTATACTTCAAGTAAAAGAAGATGTGAATGAATCCCAGATGAGGGAATGTGTAGTTTAGTAGCAGTTGGAGGTAGTTTCCTAATGTAGTAGGTAGTTTCCTTCCTTTTTTCTGAGGAAGAAACACAGGACAACATGATTTTCATAGCTGGTCTGAGCAGTTAAAAATAAGTTTTGATCTTTTTATGATTCATTATGGATCTATTAACAGACTTTGATATCAGTTTTACCTCAAAAAAAAAAAAATCTTAATCATATATCCCCTGTGTAAAAATAGTTCAGATTATGTACAGCGACAAAATGCCTACATTTTTCATCATTAAAGAATTATTTATTTTTGTTTTGTTCTCAAAGTGTTCTGTTATGTCATTGAAACAAAGTAGACTGAACAGTCTAACAGCCCTGTATTTATTAATGATGACTCTGATGTATCAGCAGATATGATCTAGTAGTAGATTTTGTCCTATCTTTCTAGTTTAATTATAAGGACACCTTCATAGATAAAAGCAGAAAATACATCAGATTTAAATAAGAAGAAGATACTTCAGTTTTGACATGTCATATCATCAGAAAAAGAGGGAATTACCCATTAAACAGCATGCTGCCATGGCTATTCAGACACCCAAACTAGATACATGTGCAGTAATTTTCCTGAAAAAGGGATACTTAATCTTCTAGTGTCTGCATTTCCATATATGTATAAAGTGGCAACGCTGCAAAGCAGTGAAGAGATGATACTGAAATCAGGACATCATTGCTATCAAATATAACAAAATTAACCAAGTAAATTAAAACAAATTCACTAAAACAGCAGCAATAAATCCCAAACCCACCACCTAACACTTATCTTCTGTCCCAAAATATGACATTTAATGAGGTGTACTCTCAGGTTTTCTGTTGATGTTGAGTTTAGGTGAGAGAAGGTAAAGTATAACCATATTAGGCAGCTAGCTAAAAGTAGAAAAGAAGTTTCATTTTATAATTACTATATGATACCAGGAGGTTGGCATTTGAGCTCTAGATTGTACATATTTATCTATATACAAATTCATTATCCATAAAACTATGTCCAGCTTCTGGCTGGATCATGTGGTACTCTCTGTCCAGTTGCTTGCTTACCAATAGGCACGTTGCAAATGCAGTCGTTAGACTCCTTCACATGGAGGAGTATATTTTCACTCTGATTCAGGTGGATGCATACAAAGCCTGTTTATTTTTTATTTTTTTTCCTAACTGTTGTTAGGAGTATCAAGGGGTTCAAAACAGAAATTTGCAGAGTAACTGTATCTGCTTGCATGGATAAACAGACAGATTCCTTTTCCAGGTCAATATTCTTTTGCAAACATGGAATTCTATTGAAAAAAGAAAACAAACTAAACAGGAAAAATTGTTCTGAAGAAAGACTTCTGACCATCTTTAAACAAAAACTCACCTTTTTGGCAAGCAAAATGGAGCTTTTTGAGAGCAACTTACAGCTCTTATCAAGCTTTAAGTTAACTATCTAGAGAGATAGAGCTGTAATTAATTCAATTATAATGATGTAATCAATATATTGACAATCTCTGATTTGACAAGGATGATTACTGGATTGCCCTTTATCTCTCAACTTTCCCAATGGCCAATGTCTCTAACGAAAGGTCTCCTTTGATTCTTTCCCACTTGGTGCTTTAGCTTGCTTGAATTATTAGCCCTAATTTTGTCAAGCTGGAATGTTACAGACCAGGCTGCTAGGATACTGCAAGATTCATGGGTTTTGGATATTGTACCACAATAAAACAGCTGGAGGGGAGGGGAGAACGGGTATGGTGAGTAATGGCAAACGCATCCATCACAACAAAGAAACTTCTATCAACCCCACTGGCGAAACAGTGAGTTACTAAACTATCAAGGATATCAGGCTGAGGATTTTGAATGATAGCTAAATATACTTTCCCCTTAGAGGAGTGATCTTGCTTGGGACTGATTATATTTGTTGCTATCAATGGTGACAACGAACAGCTGTGCTCGGTGGTAGATGTTAGTAATTTCTTTGCCAAACGTACCCACTCACAGGAAAAATGGATATGTTTTGAAATTACCAACAAAAATAGACCAAAAAAAAATCCCACAATGTACAGATATGTGCTACTGTACAGTCATCTTTAAAAGAAATACTGCCTTAACCGTTCAAAAATGGTTGTGTTAGTCACATAATTTTCAGATGCGAATATGTAAAGTTGGACTAGAAAATTCTAATTTAAGATAATGATGGGTTGATTCGACTGCTAACAACTCTAAAGGGTCAGTCCCTACTCACTCCTAGTGAAAGAAATGGAGTACCTTTCTGATGTAGGCTCTAAGCCTTCCCTTTCTTAAAGCAGCAAAGGCAGTTGTGAACTCAGGGCATCTAGCATGGGATGTACTTCTTAAGATCCCTAAATTTAGCCTTTTACACTGGGACATATATGGTCCTCATACAGTTCTCAAAGATCTAGGGCTTGACTCAGTCACCTGGGTTCATAGAGATGTTCAGGTATTGGATACTGTTGCATATCCAAGACATTTGGGCTACTGGATGCTACTAGGCCAGCCATGGCTACTGGATAAGCCATGGCATGTATAGGAGGCTTGATGGAATATCCAAATCATTGCAAATAGCACTAGATGACTATGGGTGAATCAAAGTGCTAGTTAATATAGTCAGTGGAGCTTGGAGACCTCCATAGGCACCTACGCTACATCTATTTTAGGAAATAGAACAATGCCAGGACCCAAGGCTTTAGCATGGTTTTGCCTAAGGCCAGCTTATATTCTCAGAAAATATTATGGGAACATTTGAGTTAGCACAGACCAGAAATTGCTCTCAACAGGGAGTCTGGATATATCCACCCGGTTTTGGAGGCTGAGTTCAGATCGTGCAAGTGGTCAGACTGCGCTATTTGGCATCATGATTAAGTTTTCTCATATACATGTAGTAAGAAGCAGCTGGCCAGATGAATCAAGGTGAATCTCTCATGATCCTGTGACTATGTTGACTGTATCTTCACTGACAGTAATGAAAGAAAAAACATGTTGAAACACCAGCATGGAGACAACTAACTTGAGTGTCTCAAGAGCCAAATCCCACCTCTGAAATGAGGTCCTTGCTTTGGGCCTTCTTGCAAGGCATAGGGAATGTCCCTTGTCATCTGCCATGGAGTAGGGTCTAATGATCCAAGGTCCGTTCCACCATCCCCAGCTCAGATGGGATCTGGGACATCTGGCAGGGTTGGGGAGACCCCCACAGAGGCTGGGCAGGGGCCTGACAAAATGGTCTCATAGACCACAGACCTGCCTGTGCTTCAGATCATTTCCAGGAAAAAAAGCTGCTTTTTTTTTTTTTTTTTTTTTTTTTTTTTTTTTTATTGGTTCATACTGGCAGATCTTTGAAGAAGAGTTCATTTTTTTAAAGACTCTAAGCTCATGATTGCTTTTAACTGATCATTCTGCTGCTACTAAAAGCCTTATAATAAGATGACTTTTCATACCACACACACTCTCCCATGTACATATCCTTATCCTCCCTTTCATGCTGGCACTGGGTTTCTACTTATGTATTTATTGCACTGATCAGAGTCAACTAAATGATCCATCTAAAAACTAATTCTCTCCTCTTCTTTAGCAAGATCAGTTTTGGGATCTAACTCACTCTGCAGTTGCATAATCATGAACAATAACAGGAACGGAACAGGCAGAAGAGCATGGCTTAAGTAGGGCCACCAATTTTGGTGACAATATGCACTTAGACTGGCCTTAAACAGGGTCGAGACCACAGTGTGAATGTGTAGGATGTTTACTGTGGTGAAACCCAGATGGGCTCTCTATTATAATTGCACTATTATTATCATTATTACTATTATTATTATTATTATTATTAAGGAATTACTCAGAGAAGATAAGAAAAAGTAGGAAACAAATATTTCCTACTAAAATATTTTCTTCAAAGCCAGCCTAGATTTCCTAGGTAACAGTAAGGGAAATAATAGAAGTATAATCATGTAATTTAAGCTCTGTTAGTGGAAATAGTCTCTTATGGTAATGATCTCAGCAATATATTCTTTTTTTTTTTTTCTTTCTGTTTACCTATTACTTTTTAAAGTTAAATAACATTAACAATAAATAGGAAAAAAAAAAAAAAGAGGAAGATAAAATGGGTATATTTCCTAGCTACACTTACTGAGTAGAAGTGCAAATGAGCAGACCTAACTTAGGATTTTGGAGATAAGATATTGAATTTCAGACTGCAAATTTGGATCTAAACATCACCGTAAGCCCTAGCACAGAGGTTGATTCTTTCTGGTTTCAGCACTTTTAATTCAGACTCTGTGCAGAGATCATTGAAAATATCCACTCTGAGACTCTGCCCCATCGAAAAATAATGTTTATAGGGGTGCTCATGATCTGTTTTTGAGGCTATCA
>VZSV01000142.1:575056-596822 GCA_013398735.1 Nothocercus julius
CTCTTTTTTTTTTTGATTGACCCCACATCAATATGTTGAGAAATTTTGGCTAAGAAGAAAAAAATGTTTTGGATTAAATAAGTATCAGGTTGAAAATTTTAAATCAAAGCTGTGGTCTGGCTTCAAGAAACTCTTTTGTTGTATTTATTGTAGTAAATTAAAGAGTATCAGGCTCATATTCGCTCCTGTGGACACTCCTGGAATGGACACTCCTGTGATTCTTGTCCTGGAATGGCTTTTTTTCTCTACAGTAACCCCCTGTGAAGAGAACCTGGGTAACTAACTCAAATTTTTGATACTTTTGGTTAGATGAATACAAAATTTGGTATGTAGACAAGGAGCTAAGGCATGCAAAAGAAAGATTTAAACTCAGTAAAGCTGATAAACATGAAAATGTGATCTAATAATTGGCCTTGTTTCAGATAACAAGGGCTGATATGAGGTACTGGTATAGAAAATGCTCTTTGGATAGAGGCAGACTGACTGAGCAAAGCAAATTGACTGTGTCTTACTCTATATCTTGTTCGAGCAGTGACCAAGATGGGCAGAGCTGTACAATTACTAATCTAGCTGTTTGCAAGTATATTATAATAATTCAAATTAAGAAAAAGCTTATAACCAAAAAACAAAACCCAACTCAAACCTCAGCTTTCACTGTCTTTGCTAAACTGAGACTTTCTTGCTTAATAGCAGAAGAGAGATTTCAGGGAAACATAGCAGAAACTAGCATTTTTTGTTTGCCACTGTAATTTTAGGTGAATGTTTCTTTCAGGCAAGGTATTTCTCCAAGGATATTGCTAGAACTTCAAACTATTCTCAAGAAAAGAAAAAGAAAAAGTCAAAGATGAAAGGTAGAGGAGAGATAAATGAAGGTAGACACTAGGAAGTCTCATCACAGTCAGCCCAGGATCTGCTATTGCAGTTCCCAAACACCTGAGGTTGCACTTGGGCACATGGTGAATGTTGGAGCTTTTCCAACTAAAATTCAGATGGGGGAGAAACATTACTAACCTTTCCTTACATGTTTATATCACCACCTTAACCTGCAGATGGTTGCTGTGACAGCAATTCTGTTTAGCTGTGGTGGTTCACAACCTGCTTTTTGTGGAGAGATTCTAAGTAATGAGAGTTAAAAAAAATCTTTTGCCAAGTTTCTAACTTGGTCTTGGTGAAACTTGGCCTTTCCTTCCTTCCTTCCTTCCTTCCTTCCTTCCTCTCTCTCTCTCTCTCTCTCTCTCTCTCTCTCTCTCTCTCTCTTTCTTTCGTGTGTTGTCAACCTTTGAAAATGATTATAATAATAAAGAATTTTGACTTGCTAGGAGACATAAATTGACTAGGATTCATTAGTCTTGCTTAATCTGTGATATATCTGACTACAAACAAATGCCTATGGTATTTATATCTGCAGTGCAGTTATCTGTATTTGACTTGGTTGTTGCTGGTTGCAGGGAGACTTGTTAGTCTTTGTTACACCTACTACAAGAGCAGTAGAGAGAAAGAGACGGCTCTAAGGTGAGAGGTTTTCATACTAAAAAAAAAAGATTTATAGCAGGTCAAATGAATTACATCTTTCAAGTTGTCTGCTTTCCCCGTCCAAAAGAAGGAATCTGCAATAACCAGTTTGGAAGTGCAATGTAGACATCAAAAAGCAGGTGAAATGCTTTAGAATGTCTTTGCTGAGATAATCGATGTTGGGATTTTAGGGGTAAAATGAAAACCGACAGGAAATTTGCTTTTCTTTTTTTGCTTGTTTTTGTTTCTTCCTTGGGAAAGCTGCGAAGAACAGTAGGGAACTAGAATATGTACAGCGTGAAAGAGTGACTGGGAATGTGTTTGCAGAGAGACTGAAAACATGGGCAAAGCAAGGAAGTCTTTGAAGAATGGTGAAAGCTACAAAATAAAAAATATGAGGCAAGAACATCCCTTAGACCTATTCTTCCCAGGTTGAGTGAGCCATCAGAGTGAGAAGGTTATCTTGCAGCAGTAGAGAGATAAGGTGCCTGGAGACACTGTACAGAGTTATTTCCCATAAGAGGAAATCTATAAAGTGAATGGGAGATTGAGTATGGCAATAACAAAGACAAAGGTGGGAAAAAGTAAGAAATTAAGATTGACAACATAGTGAAGGCAACGAGGAAAAAAAAAAAAAAGTATGACCATTTCTTAGTTCAGGCTTATAACTGCAGGACAAACTTATGTGTATTATCTATATCTTGTGATGAAGGTACACTTTTCTAAATGAGATAAAGTGATATCTGAATAAAATTTCTTATTTTTTGAATATTACTTTTCAAGTACTGGTCAAAGCTAACTTTGCAGACTAAACTTTACAGTGTTTCTTTATTAGTCTCCAATACAAAAACATGGACATCTGAAGAGCTCAGCTGTGCTGTGAGATTCAGGGATTTTGGATTCCAGCAGTATCTCCTCATAACTGACACCAGCACAAGATAGAGGAAGATGTCTCACTGTCCTGAGTATTTAGTACCTCTTTCCAATTTATCAGTTTTATGTCATTAAAATTGTCAGGCAACTAAAAGATTCTTTTTTTCTTTTTTAAAGTTCAGAGTTACCTATCTGCTTCTTACTGAACCAGTTCATCCTCTGATTTCTTCAGCAGCATGCTTGCTTATGCCTGTGATTTTATTCATTTGCCTCAGGTATAAATACGCAATACTGTTGCCAGCACAGGGTACACAAGTTTACAGAAGTAATCCACGTAATAATCCAAATACTTTCAGATTAGCGCGACAGGCACTTTCTTCTTTTTCAGTATTGGTAATCCTACCTTTTAACTTCCCAAACCATTATGATTGTTTGCCAGATAAGGTTTAGTGGGAAAAGATATATACTCTTTTAAGAGCTGTTCCCAAGCTAATCTTATTGCAAAGCTCTCCGTAACTTATTTACTGAAAATCATTTAAAAAACACATGTGGGGGAGGAAGAGGGTAAAGGCTAACTTTCATGCATGGAATAAGTAAGCATTCTTAGTTTAGTATCTTCGGGACAAATGTCAATATGACAAAAATAATCCCCACAACTGGGAATAAGAGGGGTCCTTTCTGGTACACCCATCCACAAGGCCAAAGACTGAAGGAGGATATAAGGGCAAGGAACTGAGATTTCTTTGATCCTAAGCACCAGGATAAAAGCATATTATTTGGGACAATGTGGGAAAAATGAATATAGCTGCTTCCCATGTTGTGTGACCAAAAAATTCTCAAGGGCAGACAGTTTTGTACCTTTCTTCAGTTCTGGGGTATCTGTGTGAATATCAGTAAAGCAGAAAATCTTCACTTGCATCAGACTATTGATAGAATAAATCCATTAAAGTTGAATTATAGACAATAATTGGGCCCATATAATATTAGTCAGGTAAGTCAGTACGTGAAAGTTAGAAGTACTGACAGGAATTTTCAAAAACCCTCAGTACTGCCATATTCGACTGAGCGTTTTACTATTGGTTTGGCTGAGGATAGAATTATACTAATCTCAGATACTTACATGAATCATATCCACAAGTTAGAGCTTCAGAACCATTATGGGACATTCTCTGGGAGAACGGTAGTCAGCCTAACAAAAATCCATGCCAGGAAGTGCCTTATTAGTAAGGAAAGTTTTGTACTCTGTCTTAGGTCATGCCCAAGCTCTATTGAATTTATTAGCATAGGCAAAACTAGGAAAAAGAAAATGTAATCTTAGAGAATGCCAGCTTTTCTGTTATGTCAGGAAGAGTTTCGGAGTTTTACAAACTTTGCCTGTGGTTGAGTCCTGTCCTAATTCCACAGCAGGAATGAATATTCATTGTAGTCTAGTCGGAAGCACAGCCATCAGAACTTCTGATTTTCTTGCTGTAGGACCACTGCTGGTTACTAAAAAGTCTTAAGATCAACTCCTGACCTTTATGAGAAGTTCTGGAAGCTCTCTTTATCTCTATCCTGAAAAGAACACTCTTGATAATTCATGGTTTTTACTTTCAGTAGTGGCACTGCAATAACGTTGGCTTCCTTGAGCGGCAGGGGACTTCTCATAGGTGTGAAATATTTAAAGGCTTTTGTTTCAGGCCAATTTATGTATTTAAATTATATTTAAAGAACATTACACTTTCTTGACAACTCGAAATACTGATTTTCATCCAAATACGGTTGTTCTGGAAAGATTTTATTCCATCACCTGGTGATTCAAAGATTAGAAAGGGGCAGAATATGCCATGGTTTCCTGCTCTTGCTCCTTGTTTTGTCCCTTATTGATTGGGAAAGGATTGTGAAAAGTGACATCGGATCTCAAAAAGTTTAGGTTGGCTTGTTTGCTTGCTGTAACAAAAAGTGATGGGATTTGCACCCTGGAAGCCGCAGCTGGGGTCTCTTGAGTGCAGAGGCTAAATGAGGTAGACACCACCTCAACCATTCGGCACAAACAAAGGGAAGTCAAGCCAAGAAATATCTCCAGCCTGTTGTCCTAGAAAGGCTGAGACATGAGACATCTGGTCTTGCTCACACAAAGACAACGTTCTTACAAGTGAATGCCCATTTCATAATTAGAACCAGTTCTGCTATCCTGACTACAATCTCTACCCTCGCCGTTAGCAAGATTTAGTTTACTTAGTTTTAAATCTGTGTAACTGAGATTCTGGACAATTTACAGAAATGTTCAAAACATTCTCCTCCTTTAAATTTTACCTTGCATTCCCTTCATTCTAGGTCAAATAAATAAATAAATAAATAAAAACCTAATCTAGGCCAAAACAACATTGTAATTCTAGCAACCAATGGAAGAATGAATACAGGTAAAAAGATGGGTTGAAATTTGGATTGAAATTTTGTGGGAACCCTATTGAACAAAATTTTTCAACTCTTCTGAGCAGCATGAGGTTTGTTTTTCTAGTACCCATGTACTCTGATGTGCTTTTTGAAGCAAGGTGCACTCGTAATTACCTGCACCAACTGTATTAAATTGTTCTCCCGAATGACGCTCAGCACAGATCATAACCTTTTTAAATCAGACATTTGTTAAAAGGATGAAATGGGCCTTCTGGAACAATACTACTCCTTCAAGAATAGGAAGCTGGTCTAGTTACTGGAAGGAGACACTGTTTCACCTACTTCCTGTCCCTTCTTTCTCCCTGTCTTTTCCCATAAAAAATACCATGTTCTCATTCCTTATTCAGGGGAAATCATGTTATTTAGGCCATGAGTTTAGGCAGACAACCTCCAGTACTTACTCGCTGAGAAGCACTAGGCAGGCTGAAGCCCATAACATCATGCCATCATCTCTGTCTAACCGTAAATTTAGAGAAGATGTCTGATTTTTTTGGAGAAAGAATAAGTAAGAGAGAAAATGCCAACAGCATAATTAAAAAGTTGTTGCTCTAATTTTTCTCCTCACTTTAGAATTCTCTGTTGACTTTAATTAAGTGCTTGAATTAAGATTGTAAGGCAAACAATATTTGATGTTTTTTTTTTTTTTTTTTTTTTTTTTAATGAAATAGGGCTCACTAGGTGTATTTCTCCTCAGGTGCTTACTGTTCTACTATAGACAATTCACATGGGCATCTCTGCAGGCAATATTTTCTCTTCCCGAGTGTTTCGGGGTTTAAAAGAGGTGCTTGTTTGCCCTTCTTCTCTGTTGTCCCCAACTGTGTAGTGAGAAGTTTGCAGTTCCATAGCATTTGAAGGCTGTGCACAGCAAGGAGGGAAAGCAGTCGAGGGTGGTTCACAGAATCATAACTAGAGGCACTGAGATGAAATTGAGCAAAAGGAAAATGAGGTTGGATATCTAGACAAACTTCTTAAGTGTCTGTTAGATCATTTGTGAAAGAGTCTCCCAGAGGTAACTACAGATGCTCTATTGGTTAAGTCATTTAAAAGTATCTGTCTTATATGATCCCTGTTACTCCAGCATCTAAAAAGCAATCACAGAACCTTAGAAAACTGGGCTGCAAGGGATTTGGGGAGGTCATTTCAGCCTCAAGAGATGAATGATTCTACTTAAAATATCCCCAGAAGACATATATCAAACAATAATGAGCTAGGCAAGACCTCATGGGGAAAAAAACTGTAATTTCTCCACCATAAATATGAAGAATCAAAAATGAAAAGAAAGTCAATGCCTTACCTAAGTTACACAGAAATTACGTAGTAAAGATGGAGACTGAAGTCAAACCCGTTAAGACTGAATGCAATGCCAAAATAACATGCTTCTTCAGGTCCAGTTAATATATACAAGGAATTGGTGGTCATCTTTAATGCAGCACTGAAGCCACTTTTACTCTCTTTAGTCTGTTTTTATGACTGAGTAGGTGGACATTTGGTTGCCCTTAAAACCTGTAAAATTTCCCATTTTTGTCAGTAAGCTATTAAAAAACAAAACCAGTTAATGTCAACAGAATAAATAATTCACGTGATTTTTTTTTTTTAAACTTTGTCATTTAAAAATATTTACTAGGGTCAATAGCTACCTAACTTTCTTCCCCTGAGAACTGGACACACTTCAGTGAACAAGAAGGAATGTACAGGCAAAACTGGGAACTTGAGAACTAATATTAACTAGCTGATCTTATCCACCTCATTTCTATTATTTGGGCCAGCACCAGGAAGAAAATGAAAAACATTTGCCAATTTCTAAATGAAATTTCATTCTGATTCTGTTGGTATCTCTTTCAGGTCTTTTTGCACTACAATGATCTTTAAGTATTACAAATACTTGTTGAGGTTGATTTAAATGCTCCTGTTAATGGACAATCCATAAATGAGGGGGAGAGGGGAAAGCAAAATTATTTTTCAATATGAATTGTTTATCCATACATAGCTTTGAATTTAAGATCCATTATTAGAATATTTAAATCTCCATTAAAACTTATTAGTAAACTCATCCTCTTTACTGATTTTGCCAATAGTCAAAAGTCAACACCTATTTTGTTAATTTAACTATACAAGTTATTTTGGGTTTACACCAATGACATAAGATGATCATATAAGCTAGGTTTTTAAAATGTATATGCATATATATATATAAAAGGCAGTTGCTTTTTTTGTTCTGGTTGTGGATACCAGCTTTGGTTTATTTACTTTGGTGTGGTTTAGCATGTGTGATCATGATTTTATGAAAATCAAGCACCTGTTTCACAGTAAGCTCTCAAAATATCGCAGGGCTAGAGTGATTCCAAATCTACTCTCCTGTGTTGCCAGTTTGTAATCTGATCTGTGTGGGCATAACTATGCATGCACTGATTACAATGGGACAGGAATGAACCACTCAGCCTGAAAACAGAGAGGAGGGAAATGCAGAAGCTAATGAGGTCAAGAGACTTGATTGTCCTTTCCTATCCTGTTTATTAAAGAATGCAGAATTATTCTTTCCAGTAAATTCATTCATCTTTAGTCTATAGCCTAAAAAAAATTAAACTTTTGGCGTAGGATTCATCTCACCAAAATTTTGAAGTCTAAAAATTAATATTTTTTAATCTAAGAAATACTCATGTTAAGCGCTCTTTAGAATTGACGGGGAGAAATAACATCTTTTGGGAGATCCTTTTGGCGATTTATTCTACGTAAGACTCCCCTTTAGGGAGAAAGGGATCTCCTCAAGGAACACTTATTTTTCTGTGTTGATTCCAAAGGAAGTGAAAATTGGTTAGATTTTATTTAGACAACTAACTTTTAGACACCCAAATTATGTGTGAGTAGGTTGACCTGTCTTAGGTATCCATTTCTATCTTATTGGGTTTATAGATGATATTGAGTTTCTAGTTCTCAACGTATGGTTAGACATTATTTCTAAGCAAATAACTGGAGAAACACTAATAAGAATACAAGTATAATCCATACCATCCTCAAAGGCACTCAGAAAATGCATGGATGTCTGGTCCTGACTTGTTAACAACCATAAAGATAGCAGTTGCAAGCATTTAATACAGCTGTATGAACCATGCACTCTCAAACAGCTTCATCTGCTGTATTTCCTCCCAGTTGCAAAACAAACAAACAAACAAACAAACAAAACCCCCAAAACCCTATAATTAGGGCATAATTCTGTTAAATTTGTGCAATAAAGACTTTATTAAAGGAAAGAAAACATTGCCCTCTTAGACTGCACTGCAGTGGAATCTAGCGTAACATGTTAGAGTTATTTTTGTTATATTATATTACTTGGTTATTGTGTTACCCCTGAAATGTAGTAAATAAAAGTCAGAGTAGATGGAATTTCAAAGTCATTATTTTATTCAATATTGAAACCTCATTGGCTACGTACGTGCATAGCAAGGTCTTGAAGGGATCGTTAGCCTCAGGTAATTTTGAAGTTCAGTACCCCGAGTCCAAACTTCCAATTTATGCAGCTGGCCTACAAATCCCATCAGCCCTCAAAGGAAGAGATATCTGGGAAGAGATATCTTCTAGTGCAAGGTCTGGGCTTTGTTGCCTCCTGATATTCGTCATGTAATGTTGTGACAAGGTAAAGGGCATAGAGGTAAGGAAATGCCTTTGAGGTCATAGTCAGCATTTTCAGGAAAAAAAAACAAAAAACAACAAAAAAAAACAACAACAAAAAAAATCGGCAGGTTAGTGATTTGATTAGGAAGTGAAATTAATCTCAAATCTGCCCAAGTTTATGCTTTGCAGCAGTACAGACACCGACATCCTACCTATTACGGACGGAAGAACAGAGGTAGAAAGCTTTGAAAAGCATTGATGTTCAGCACAACCTGATATTCCCTTAACTACTGAGGAGAATAACCTGTTACCAGGCTATGAACTATCTTTACACTGCTCTTTGCACCTATCCAGCCTCTTGCAGATATAGTGGATTTACACAACACACAAATGTAAATGTGACCACAACAGCATAAATTGTGACAGCAGAACCTCTGGAAAATGTACCTTTGCTGGGCTCCAAATTGGCAGATTTAAATGGCTGACAAAGACTAATAACTCATTTAAAGCTTTACAGTCTAAATCTGCAACAGGGTCCTTAAAGGGAAAATGTGATCTCTGCGCTGAAGGAGGCAAACGTCTCTTTTCATGACATATATGTAGTTGAGTGGCTAAGAGATCAGTAAAATAGAGGAAAGTTTTGGGAGTAAACTTCTTCAAAAAAAAAATCTGTTCTTTAATTCAAAAGAGATGCTTGTTCTGCCCTCTAAACCCCACAGGTGAGATTGATCCAACAAATCTTGAGACAGACTTCAGTTTCAGGATTGCATACATAAAGGTAGGTGCCTTCATGTGTCCTGAAGGTCCCATTAAGTCAACAGAGTGTAGACAAGATGCAATTTCACCTTAGAGTTGACACTTGGACAGTGCTTTAGACACTACTGATTGTGTTGTCCTGGGACAAGATTCAGCTCCTTGTGCACCCTTTGCCACTTCTGGCACTGCAGAACTTTCCATGTGGTCTCCAGTTTTTGTTTCAGCTCTGGTGAGTCTCCTACGAGGGTCACATCTGAAAGTGCTCTGCAGATGTCTCAGGAATGCCAAAGCAACTCGAACATCACTAGAAGTCTGTGTTTAATTGAGTAAATCTGAAGCTTTGTCTAAGTCTGAAGCTGAATCCTATTATAGTGGCAGGATTCAGCTGCCTTAGCATAGGTTTCTAGAGCTGTTTGAGGCACTTCAGGATATCTAAGACATCTGCACAATACTGATAGATATGACATAGGAGTGATGGAAATGAGCAGCCTCCTGGAGTGGCAGCTGGAGGCCAGGAGGGAAATTTATGAAGTCTCACATGGCATAAGATGCCTGCATGTGAGTGGTGAATAGATCCATCATTGTTTGTATTGGAACCAGGTTCCTTCAACTCACTTTATAGTCAATGGAGAGAAATAGGAGTCTCATTCTTTTTGTCTAAACTTAGGGCTTCTGTGCGATCTGAGGTACCCTAGATGTTCCAGCTGGCCTCAGCTGCCAGAGCAGGCAGTATTTTTTTGCATATTATACCTAGGTCTTTTTATAGTTTCCTTATGAGTTCTCTGTGACAATGGTTCCCTATGCTACCAACCTGCATCAACCAAAAAGTATTTAAGTGAAAATTCACATGCTCCTTCAAAACTGTTGTTGCTTCATTACTGAATGTTAGCCTTCTTGATCCTTTTATATTACTTATACTCTGGGGTTGTTCTCACTGGAACACACTATAGAGAGCAACATTTTATTTTGGAGCACAAACTGAGATGAGCCAAACAGAAAGTTAAACACCATTCATTCACAGGCTTTTCCCCACTGACAATGCATTGCTGAGTTTGAACATGATTACGCCCTGTCTGATGCACTGATCTTAAGCTAGATAAAAGGATGGAGTCTCCACATTTCCTTTCTAGAAGAAAAAAAATCTTGAATTTTCTCATACTTCAAAGACAAGGGTTCCTGAAACTTCAGGTGAAATAATCACAGAAATGACAATAATAATAGAATTATTTCAATGATTCATTTTGCTTTAGTGATTCAAATTGCATACTGTGCCGTGAAAGTAATATATAAGACACTGTAGTGTAATTATGATATAATAATTATATATTAATATCAAAATCATTTAATGCAAATCAAAATCCCCCCCCCAAAAAAAGGATTGTTCACTTAGAGCTGCAACTGCCTTTTCCAGTGGCAAACTGTATTTTTTTTTTTTAATCTTTTTTTCTAATGTTTAATAGTGAGTTTTATTTTTCCAGGAGACAAAACTGACTGGTTTGATCTATGTGCTGGTTCCTGCTCATGTACCACTCGGTCAAGAAAGACAGCAAGGGTGGTGGAGTGTGTCTAGGTGATGTCCAACGCTCAAAGGAGCTAAGAAGCATATTCCCCAGGTGCAGCTGTGCTCTGCAGCCCCTTTACCACTGGTAGTCCACAGAGATGCCAATGTGGTAAAAAAAGAAATGGAGAGGAACTGTGAAGCCCATCACACCACAAAAACAGACAAACAAACAAACAAATTAATTATTTTGCAGTCCATTCTTCCTGAAGATAGACATATGTACATACAGGGGGGATATTAACCTTGGATACCCTCTTACCCTTGAATCTTCCCTATACTATGAGAGGAAGATCAGCTTGAGCATGTGATGAATTCTCAGCTGACAAAAACGAGTGGAGCCCTCTCGTCTCTGGGTTTACACCAGCCCTGTGTAAGCCAGGAGGACTGCAGAGCGCATTAACTAAGCTGGACAGCCTGGTGCACAGTCCTACAGTACTCACTTTTTTTTCTTTTCTTGCATCTGCCAGTTCGCATGGTGCAGCCTTTTACTGTGCTACCCAGGCTGAGAAATGTCCAGAACTATCAATTTTCACCAAATTGCTGAAGGGTGAAATTTCACCATTTCTGCCAGTAAAAAACAGTTTTTTTTTTTTTTTTTTTTTCTTAGCTAGTATCATTTCCTTAGAGAATCAGATCCCCTATAGGAACAGAAGGACTTCTTTCCTCCCTTAACCTTAAACAGAAATCTCTCCTATCTTGTCTTTTCCTTCCGAATATACCTGTATTGTCCTATAAAGGTCTTTTCTGTAGCCAGAAGCAGGACATATTAGCATAAGTGCATGACTGAAGAGAAGAGATGTTTCTAAAAGGCCAAAGATCGGTCCTGGAAATCAGGACACAGAGTTTCTCTCCATGGCTCTCTCCCTATTCCCCCAGTTAGCCATATATCCTCACTGAATATTTATTTACCCTTCTGTATTTGTATTTAATTACAAACCATTTATAATTTGCCAAATTTGGATTGACAAATTAATGTTTTGTAGTGATCTGATGATCGAGACTAAAAATGATGTGTTGTAAAACTGAAAATATTAATGGCAGCTATTAATATTTATGCTATGTGTTGCAGTTATCATTTAGTCTATTACTGCAGATTTATTTGTGGGCTTGCTGCTGAATTGTCATTTAATCTTTGCTAGTTTCTTGACAGTCTGAAGTTGCTCTCTTTCTGAATCCACAGCCTTTATCCAGCACAAAAGAAGGACCTTTCGATCTTTCCCTTTAAGCCCCCCTCCCACTACATTACATTTCAAACTGCATTACATGGGTCACATTATGGGCTGCTGTCACATGCAGGCCACTATGTAATTCAGCATGACACATGACAAGTAGAGATGTGTTGAAATACCTGAGACTATTAGATCCAAACAACCCTCTGTTAAAGTTTTTTATTACCACATAAATATTCTCCTAGCTGACCAGTGTCTCCGAGGAATAAATACCCCATTAGAGGAAATACAAAAGCCTAGATATTTCCCAAGTATGGGATTGTGAGCAAAACACTTCAGAGGCAGGATTGATCTGGAGCTTTTCCTTTTCTTTCCTTTTTAATGTTATTAAAGGCAAAAAGGGACAAAAATGCCACTCAAGTATTAGAAATAACAAAATCCAAGAATAATTATAAAAAAGTGTACCTAACCATACCGAAAAACAAACAAACAAACAAACAAAAAAACCCTAATAGCAGATACTATTAAAAACATTGGAAACTTTTTTTTCCCCCAAATTAAAGAGTTTTTGAAGGAAAAAAAAAATGAAGGAAACTGTTGAGAGAGTGTTAAAAGACTGGTAAGATTGTGAAAATCAATCCTCCAGGACAAAATAAAGCCAGGCAATACCCTTACTGGCCTTCCCACTTCTAGGGTATTACACTGTAAACACTGAGTGAAGATGGAGCTAAAAGACTCATGCAGAAGGACTAGGGAAAAAGGTAGTGCAGGTTATGGACCAGCTAAATCTTGGATCAAGCTTCGGAGCTGAGTAATACATTTCTATTGAACAAGCGCGAGAGATACCTGGGTAGAAATTGATGGGAGAAGAACTACCTGGAAAACTTCTTTCTGTGAAAAGGAAATGCTAAGTTGGAAGTTGTGTGCCACTAGGAGCCTGGAGAAGAAACCAAGGAATAAGCTATTTGAGCAAGATACTTTTTCACATAAAGAAAAGTTGTAGAATGTGGGATAGGTAAACAGACCCCCAAAACAATTCATAATATTAGAAGTGGCTGTACCAAATTGTATGGAATAATCATAAACTATAACAGGACAAAGTTAAATGCCTAGTGCACCGATCCTCAAGAACTGTGGGCTGCTGGTAGGATGGAGCATATCTGCCATTGATCATATGGAACTTTAGAGTCCAAAAGTGTAAAAATGATGGGATTTTTGAATTCATGATGCTTGTGAATGGTGTGAAATTTGACTAAGGCTGGATGGTTGTACAAAGGCCCTTCAAGATGAAGCCTTCTTTCTAGGGATGAGAATGTATGAATGGAAATGCAAGAAGGGATGAACAGCTTTGTTCATTGCTTCAGGAGCTGAAGAAATCTCAGTCATGAAAAATCTAACAATTCTCAATATATGTGGTGTGTTGCAGTTTCCCAGTGGGAGATGTCACAACGGCATCATGATAGCTACTGGCTCTAGGACAAACTCATAGGTCTTTTGGAAAGAGACATTGGTGGATGTTCTTACATACCAAGCTAGGTGATGCCATTTAAAATTTAATATTTCTAAAAATACTTATATTTCTGATTGTGATTCCTGCTTTCATTTTTTCTCTCTGTACATTTTTCCATTCCCTTATGAACCCAAGTGACAGAAGAAAACAGACTAAGAATAATAGTGAGCCATGTTTATGATGCATAGTGAGCATAAGTCTCTCACAAGATACTTAGACCAGATGTTGGTCTTTGCAGAGGCTGTTTTGCAGTTGGAAAACCAGTTTAACAGTACCCTTGGGAATTTCTTCTGCATGGGTGAGCCTCCAGATGGTGACCACAGTAGTTCTTGTATAAAACATCTTTGATGTCAAGAGAACAAGTAAAATAACCCTATCTGAGGCCTTCCTACAACTCATACTTTCCTTGTCATCAGAACAAGTTCTTTATTGTATAAGCATAATGGTGCAAAAAGAATAGCCTTGTGGCTGTTCTAATGTTTGCCATGAATAGGTCAGATGCATGGGGATGTGAGGCATGTGAGACTATTCAAACAGGAATTCAGGAAACTTGTTATAAATCCATCCTATTATTGCACCAAACACAACCTAGATGGTAAAGGACAATGTTCTCTGAAGCTGTCCCTGGAAGTTCATGTTATGTTTCCCATACTTACTATATTAAATTAGATAAATTATGGCTGTGTCCCTTCAGAAAACAACAGAAAACAAATGAGAATATCTCTCACTCTTCATGAGTGTTTTTTTTTTTTCACATATGCCTGTGTGATTCTGCCTCCCTACTAAGAATGTCAAGTGATGTCAAATGACTATCAGGACAAAAGAAATAAAAGAAAGAATCTTCCTCCAAAAATCTTCAAAGGCACTCTCTTTTTGTTGACTGTATGGAAAACGTGGATGCTGAGAAGAAAATTCTATAGTCATTTAAAATTTATTTTCAAGATAGGATTAAACTGCTTAGATTTGGGTCCATTTTAGTCATCTTTGTAAAAGAACATGTTCCGATTATGCAACGCGTTTTGCTTTGATATAAAAATCATTTGTCATCATATATAGGACTAAACTCCTAGACAAATTAGGGAGTTGCTCAACTTAACAAGAGTAGGACTATGGCATTTTTGGGGGTATTTTTTTTAATCTTAATTTATGAGCTTCTAATTTTTCTGTTTGGTTATTAGTCAAAGACTGGGAAAAATTTCCTGAATGGTGTGTTCTTGTTAACAGATACAGCAACATTTTTTTGGGCTACAGGGTGCAAAACAGTTAAAACAGCCCCATTGTACATGAAGTCAGATTATAATGGTCCCTCCTAGCAATGAAACACTAAATACTTCACTACATTCAACAATGACATCCAAGAATGTCTAAAAGGGAATAGATATGTCTATATATAGTTCTCTATATATTTAGCCTAGAAAAGAGAAGATTGAGAGGAGATCTGATCAACATGTACGAGTACCTGAGGGGTGAACAAATAAATTATAGGAAAGGAAAATATACGGCATCATATCCATATATTTAAAAACAAAGGTAAGTGGAATGAAAAGAAACAGTAGACTGATTACTTTGAAACTGACCCTAGAATAAATAGTGGAAAAGTTGTCGTGAGACTAATTTAATAATGCCTTTAAATATTACAGGATATAAAACACTCCTCAGTGAATGAGTTCTTTGAAGATGCAGATTGTTCAAGCCTTTTTAGATAAGCAGAAACTCATGGAGACCTGACCCTTCACTAAGTGGTTTACAGAGTTTTGCAGTTTCCATTTTGTAATGGTCCTACACTGTTTCTAGTATTTAGTTTACCCCTAATTTTACCTAAAAATTAAGTTCATTGTTATTAATCCTACCAACTATGGGACTTTCTTTGATGTCTTTAGCTTCCCTTATCAATTTTCTACACTTAACATGTTTAATTTATATTGCTGTGTGTTAAGGTTTCTTTCTTTCCTGTTGTGACGTGTTACATTCTTATTTCTAACTAGTGCTTTCCTGTTGCCTTTGAACAAAGTTTGACTTCTACCTAAAGTTGAACTCCTAGATTTTTGGCCCTTTTCATAAACTTGCCCTAAACAAAAACCTTGGTTCATTCTCATTTTCCTGATTATTTTTTTCTTCCGTAATAAATCTCATTCTAATTTTCCAGTTTTCAGAAATTAGATTTTTTTTTAAGTTTAAAGTGTATTTATTATTGTTTTTCACTGTCCTCTGTCTATATAGAGTACAATCTGAGAATAGCAATAGATCCCTAGGCTACAACCAACTGCCAGACAATAATGAATTCATCTTTATATTTTTCTTAAATTTGAGGAAAAGTTTACTGCTGGTTGCATATGTCTCCCAAATTGAAGTCCCCCATTAAAAAGATATTTTCTTCTCTCTCTTCATTAAGGATAGTTGCTTAGGGAGTAACTCAGACTGTTTGATTCAGTGATCTGTGACATCTCCTGCTTTCTCAAATACCTCAGCCAGACTTTATTAGACAGCAGATACACATATGCAGACTTAATATATTTGCATGATCCATAGCCACTTGAGATCCCGAATTTCCAAGCTGTCAGCAATATCAAAACAAACTCTTCTTAATGGAACAAAAGCAATGAAGCCCATATGCTGTATTCCTATACCTCTAAGACCATGGTAGCTCTAATTTCTGTCTTTTCTGTGTCCCACCTCCTGTATGGTCCCATGGTAATATCCATAGGGAACCCTGAGATCCCATCCTCTCATGTAATTATCCTAGCTTCATCTCAGTACCTGGCCCTTGTTGTCCCTTAGCAGGTCTATCTGGTCAATCAGTATTTGCAGTATCTGACTTGACTTGGGCATATTTTCAGTGGTTGTCCACAAAGCCGAGTGGGGACATGTTTTCTCATCTTGCATTTCTCATCTTGCATTTCTCATCTTGCAGACTCTCGTGACTATGAGTTCTGCCTCTCATTTGAGACTACCTCTCATGAAAATGAGTTCTGTTCTTGACACTGAGCTATCATGCTCTTATAACTCATTCTCCTACGATGACAGAGCCCAAACATCCATAAAAGCTAGATCTCAGATCTAAACTGTTGTTCACCTCCTGCACTTTCTGCCTTTAGCTTGAGGCACGAGGGTTCCTAAACTGTAGTCTGGACAGCTGCCGATGTGAATCAGGCCCAGTCTTCAAGAAAATGAGCTAGGAAAATATTCTGAGTAGCCCTTGGCCAAGAAATCTTTCCTGTGTGAAAAACAGGTGAAACTCTGCAACCTCAATAACACTGGATGAGTTTTGCGTTGAGCTTCTGGCCTTGGTCTCACAGAAAAGGCAAAGTGAAATGTGGAGAGTGGAAAGACATAAAAAGTAAGAAAGGCAAAAATGGCTTATATTTCAGGTTCATATTATAACCAAAATATATGCACTGTCACATTAGGAAGAGCTCTGGAATAACTGCAAGTTGGATCAAACTTGGCATTAGCTCTCTGCTTCTCCACAGATCTACAGTCCAAACCATTTTATCCTTTGCTTCCTTGTAGAAGAAACTTTCTTTGGAGGTTCAGCAATTGTTTGCACATGTTTTCTCTTTCAAACTCATCTCTTGTCTAATCTAAGTGCACTGAAGGTGGCCTGAACAGTGAATAAGACTGTAAATCGTGTATATACCTCACACTAAGATCTAGTCATATGGTTTTGATAGCTGGTACTTTATAACTTCAATGAGTCCCTTCTTTCTGTCTATTTTTCCTCCTTATATGCAATCACCAAATATGTGAGGTAGGAACAAAATCTGGTGAGGCTGCTTGACTTTCATTACTGTGGATATAGTCCAAAGGCTCTGCTAGTGCATTTTCAGAGAACCAGAAATAATGATATATATACGTATTATTGTAAATGGACCTGTCCTATGCCAGTGGCATGCTGTCATTTCGCTCTGGGCTTTGTTTTTACCAGAGTTCTCAAGGCAAAATAGGATGGAGGACTTTCAGAGAATAATTTAGTTGGTGTCAGTGGTTCTGTAGTAGAATACCTCTCCAAGTCATGATCCAATGAATTCTCCAGTATAATATTAATGGACTCTATGATCTCTGCGATGCTGAAAAAAATTTTCTTGAATTTGAAGATATTCTTTTGAACTTTTGTTTTGAAAACCCTGAAGCCTGGATGTTTGTGCTGATGCGGCAGACAGTAGGTGTTATTTGGTATTTAGATTCGTTATACCTACTTTGCTAACCCGTTTAAAGCTTCTGTTCACACTGGATATTTGAGAGCTTTACGCAATTCATTTTACTCAATTCATTTTTCTCAGACTCCTGAAGGTGTTTTACACAAATAAGAGAATTCTTCCATTTATTTTTCCCTCCTTTTTTTCTGTTGGGTTACTGTCCAGGTATATGGAGGATTTACAAACTTGAGGCTGTATATACATAGCACAGTAGGGCTCCGATTTTGTTCATGATGATCAATTTCATTCTGGGTATGACAATAATAAACAATAATAACACTGGTGTATTTGACAGCTTAGCTTTTCTCTGCTAGGCCTGCTTTGTGAGATCTGCTTCCACCACGGGCAGCTCTCCTTCTTTCTGAAATAAATGTGGACACAGGAGCTGTTTCATGCTGGTTGACTGCTCTGAGCCATGTAGCGTGAACTGCACCTTCTCAGGCAGTGGAAGATCGCCTGCAACATGGGAATTCTGCTTGGTTTCAGCCATGTGGGCATAATCTACGCATGTCCCAAAATCCAAACAAACATCTGAGACAATTTCTAACTTGAATGTCTGTGGCCTTGCATTCTGCACAAGAGATTTTAGTAGTGCTTACTCATTTTGAATCTCTCCTTTATATCTGCTGAGAATAAATAAGGGAGGTCCTACAAATGCTTTTCCCCTTTTCCTGCCATTTTTTTTTTTAATTTCTCTCACATCGCTATTCTCATCTCCAAATCTTGCATTTTTTGAATTCTGCAGGTTTAATTTAGTCATGTTAATATCGTGAGCACTAGAGAGAATAGAAGCAGGAATCAGGTTTGTGCTGTTAGATTGATAAACAGATGCTAAGCCGATGTGACACAGATGCTACTGCTGAGCCAGGAAAAGCAGGTCAAGGTTATTAGGAGAAAGTGCAGTACTGTCTCATAGCTGTAAGCAAAAAGGCCCCACATGGAGCCAGCTTTCTCTCTCTCTCATTCTCACTCTTGACTGTCTGGTGGTGATGCATGTTTCAGGAGCTTTTTTTTTTTTTTTTTTTAATTAATTTCTGTAAATGAAGGAATCATTGAAGATTTTACATGTCTTTTATCATGTTTACAGTGCAGTTTATAATCTTTACACAAACAAGTTACATTAGTGTCTGTCCTCTCTTATGTTTTATGAACACTGTATTTCCCTTGTAGAACACAATAATATGGGGGGACAGTAATTTCATCCTGATAATTTAATGTTTCTGTGGGAATATAAGATGAAATACTTGGGCTTTGGCGAGCAAGGGTCTCAGGCCACAAAAATTACAAAAAAACTCATGTGGACTGTAAAAAAAAAAAAAGTTTGCTAAAGGAACAACATTTCTTGTATATATACCTTAAGGAAAACTATTTGTATCATGAGGGAGAAAATGGTATTTGTCTGAGTAAAATATAAATAGATACATTTTTTCATATCTGTAGGCCAGTTCTTCAGGTACAATACTTAATATGGGTCAGACGTGAAAAATCACTGTAACACATACATATAGATTGCTAGATTGTGCTGGACCAAATTATGGGTGGATGTCCAGAAGGATGAGAAACTAGCTGGATCAGACTGAAAAGATAGTGGAGGTTTGTGCCCTATCTGGTGGCTTATGGCTCAGAGGTCTGTCCTAGGATCTTTATCCTGAGGGAGAAGACACAACAAACCACATCTGTGCATGGCAGTAAACTGAGGAGTGCAGACCATGTGCTAGAGGGCAGGGCTGTTATTCAGAGGAACCTAGACAAGCCAGGGCAATGGGCCTGCAGAAATCTCATTAAATACAGGAAGGACAAATCTTAGATCTTTTACCCAGGTTGGATCAATTTTGCAGCCATACAGGCTGGTGTCTGACTGGCAGGGAGCCACTCTGCTGGGCAGGGCAGGCTCTTCATGATGCAGGAGAGTGAGAAGTGATGGTCATAAATTGAAGTAATTCAGCAAAGCTGAATGATGCTTTGGAAAATGTGTCTCTCCCAAATTCCGATATAGGATTCCTATGGAATGCCGAGGAACTATTGGTTGAAGTAGCTGTTAACTTTTCAGCATTTGACTTTAAATCCCTTTCTTGTTAAGCAAGGATTTATTATGTGTAATATGTTATGCCTCTTTAAGAGGTATAAGTATATACAGGAAGAAAAAGAAGTAATACGTACATATGATACTTGTCTACCTATCCTGCATATACACATATCTACATTATTGAATTTTATCAGGTCTTTGATGCAAAATGTATATTATCTGTTCTGCTGGACCAAAAAATTCTTGGAATCATCTGCTCCTCAGTGCCCCATTTTTCTGGAAACATTATGTGGTTACATTTGGCAAGAAAAGCAACTACACAGTAGGATGAATAGGGATCATTATAGACATATGTATAATTTCAGCAACAAATTTGTCCCAGACATTATTCATAAATTCAAAAGCTTTAACCTGGGAGAGTGCATTAGATAATTCAGTTTTTGATCCTGCATACTACAGTCTTTACATTTGATCCACTCCTCCCTGTGTCAAAGCCAGTAATTTATGTCTGGTTACAACAGTTCACATTGTGGGGCAATTGGACTTAATATGAAGAAATCAAGAAATGGATACTTAATCGGTCATCTTTACTGATCATTTAAGTGCTTGAAATTCATGACTAATTTTTTATTTCAACTTGACTGTCTTTAGTTTGCAGTCTGTTTTGTTATGTCATTCTCTACTGACTAAGTTGCTTCAAACTTTGATATATATCTACTGGTCCTCAAAATATACATTTTTTTCTGTGTGTTGTTGTTGTGCCTTTTTTTTTTTTTTTGTATCTTTTTTATTCTCAACACCTTTTCCAACTCTTGTGCACTACAAATGGATGTGATTCTGCAGTATGGGTGTAGATGCTAGAAAATAGGGCTGACGTTCAGAGGGAATTAAGATGGAATGAGCTGGCAAGAAATTCCTGAAGATCAGCAAAGACACATGCAAATTCCTGCTTGTGAGACAGAGAGATTTCATGACACTTTATAGGTTGGGAGTTTAGTGTGAAGGTTCTGCAGAAAAGGATATGGGGTTGGACAACAAGTTGAAGAAAAGTCAGCAGTCCACTCTTGCAGTGATGAAAGTCAACCATGTATTGGGCTGCCATACGAAAAGAGTAGTAGCAGACTGACAGAAGTGACTACTGCCTTCTGTTTGGGAAGCCCTAGCTGAATAATTGTGCTCAATTTTGGGCCTCCCAGTATGAGAGAGATATTGTCAAACTGGAGTATGTCCAGTGGAGGCCTTTTTTTGGGTCAAGGAGAGGCGGAGGAATCTAAATCTGCTCCACCTTGAGAACAGAAGGGCAAGGGGGAATTCACTTGATGTCTTCACTACCGACTGTGAATTTTCAGAGAAGAAAGAGCCAGGCTCTTCTCTGAAATGCACAACAAAAGGACAAAAGACAAAAATTGGTCAAGTACTAGAACCTAGGCTGGAAAAGTTGTAGTATCTTCATTTTTGGGTTATTCAAAGTTGAAATGGACCTCAAGCAATCCAATATAATATTGAACTTCATTTAGCTTCCAGTAGAAGGTTGGACCAGAAACCTCCAGAGCGGTTTAGTTGCTTTTCATTTTTTAATCTTCTTAAAACAAAATAAAACAAAAAAAAAACAAAATAAAACAAAAAAACAAAAACTTCTACTCAGCTACAAAAACTTCTACTCTTCTAATCAGCTGCATCTGAAAATGTAAACTACCATGATGTTTCTCATATCTGTGGCTGTGTGTCTTCATGACTGTCTTGACTATCATGAGGATGAAATGGCTAGATCTGAATTCAGAAATGGGAATGAAAAAAGGGATTTTTTTGACAATGGAGCACAAAAGTAGAATATTCATACGCTTTCTACAACTCCTTCTCCAGTCAATCCCTACTAGATATTTCCAGTTATTTTCCTTTAAAAAATGACCCTTGAAGTTTTTCTAAACTGACTTTTCAAAATTCTCCTCATTGTTGCTACTCTAATGTGGTAGTTCAACCATTTCGAGTTAATGGTTAAAATTAGTTGTTAAGCCCTGAATGTCTGTTAAAGAGTCCTTAAATGTAGCTGAAAGAAAGAAAAGAAAGAAAAGAAAGAAAGGGAGGAAAGGGAGGAAAGGGAGGGAAGGGAGGGAGGAA
>VZSV01000142.1:598758-623361 GCA_013398735.1 Nothocercus julius
AAAAAAAAAAAAAAAAAAAAAAAAAAAAAAAAAAGGAGTTCAAACAAAGACTGGGAGAAAATTGTTTCAATTTACTACGTATGAGAAAATGAGAAATGAACTGTTTATTTCCTTAGATCTGCATAATATGTAGACTATGCTTTACTTCTCCGTCTGTTGAAGGAAGTAGAATATTGTCAAGGACTTGATTTGCAACAGAATTATTTTTCTGTCTGTTGACCTCTATTTAGGAAGAAACAATACTTTCCTTTCTCCTTTCAAAATATTCATTTGAATGCAAAAGACACTTTCAGCCTAAGTTCAGTGATCTCCTCTTCACACTTTTTTTTTTTTTTTCCCAGAGGCACCTGGATCCTTGTATATTCATGGGGACAAGCAGCAAAAGTGAATTTCAGCGTGCAGTGGTCTTATACTCAGGGATGGTGAAAAGAGTTCAAATTCAAATTTTCATTCAAATTTCATATATCTCATTGTAAAATTTGCCCTTTGGGAGCTGTTAGCTAGGCACATAAATTATCCAGGCAGGAAATAGAAACAACACTACATAATATATAATGAGCTGCAATTGCATAGCATTTGAATTCTGCTCTTGGTGGTGACATTTTTGGTTTATGTTATGCATATCATCCACGTGTTGTTGAAAGAACGCTCTTCAGATGCTGATAAGTGATTTGCTAGCATAGAAGAGACCAGGAGGTGCAGAACACAAGTGGTATCATTCCTGGGTTTTACAGGACCACATAAAGCTGTTGTTCATTGTGAAAGTATGTGCTCTACACAGCCCATAGCAGGGAGTCAAAATTAAAGGAGCTTTTATTCTTCCAGTTCTTTATTGTAGCTGGTTGGAACACCAGCCTGATGTGAAGTGGCAAAGAAAAAGTCTTTTCATCCTGGTAACCTGTTAGATAATACCGAACAAGGAGAAATTAGAAATCTAACCTAAATTATTTGTTTAGGTGTGCTCTATATGAAGAGGAAGCTGGGCATTCACTAACTATGGTGAATTTCTTTACCCTTACTATTTTTAGAATGGGGTAAATAGATTTTTTGGAGGTGCTGATCTTTCTCCATTGATAGGAAGAGAAGCCTGGGTATTACTTTTAGACAACAAAAGTAAAATGAAATTAATTCCACTCTGAAAATGAGCTTCTGAAACCTCTCCTAAGGTATTGATCCAACAACAGCTTCACTGATTTCAGTTCCTACTATACCAATGAATAAACTGGGGTTCAGCCTCAAGGACTGAACCACGTTTGCCATAGCACAAGGGGACAGAGAACGTAAGCAATGTTTTAAGTTAGTGTGAATGATCTTGGATCTATGACGTAATCATCAGAATCATAGTAGACTTTTTAATCCAGAAACATTTTAGGGAGCAGAGCTCTCTATAACAGTTACTTTTGTTCAATATTTGTTACAAATGACAGCCACTCTGCACTTCTGTGTTAAAAATCAACTCTACCCACTCCTGTCATAAAAGTTAGGTCCCTTTTATGTACTAGACAAACTAAATAATAACCTCTAAGTGACCAAATTTTAAAGACGAAATGTTGACCCTTGTATTTTGGGGGAAGCTGTGAGCAAGGTTGGTAGAGGGCAAATGTGAGGAGTCACCCATCACAGTCTTTTGCAGATATGTATCATGAAGACCCAGGGAAAAGAAGAAATTGTTTTTCATGGTTATTCTTATTAGTTTGATATGCAAATAAATGTGCAACACTTCACCAAGATGAATATGCCGAGTATTTAAAAGTAGTGTGATCTGGGGTAACATAAACTATTCATTAAGTTTCTTTTCTAACTAATGAAAATTTGAACTAGTGAAAATTTTGTGGACTCTGTAAGTGAAGCTTTTTCCTTTAGAAATCCTTGATTTTATCCTTGCTGTCCCCTGCTTTCAAAAGGGCATGGAGAAGTCTAGTTCTGGCATCTCTTCAGGACTCCTGCTGCTGGATCTTCTCAGAGGAGTTACTGGAGAAGAGAAGACTATACTCTTCTTATTCTGGCTCCAAGGCCTGACTCAGTTAGTTAGTCCTAAGAGTGGCAGGAATACCACTGTTGTAGCTATCCAAACTCTAGGACCTCAAAACAGAGGGACAAGTCTGAGGTGATACTCTTAAGTCACATCTCTTGCTAAAACGGTTTCTTCTAAAAGTTTTTCAGCAAAAGGCCTGTTCAAAATGAAGTATAAATAAATGATCTTGCCTGTGAAAGATAGAATCTGTATCAGGTCATTAACAGTGAAAATTGTGACTGTTAATTGGATATAAATTTGCTACAAAGAAAAGCTAAATGACTTTCTCCTATCTCCTACAAGACTTAGAATATATATATATATATATATACAAGTCCAAGGAAACTTGCAGGTTGGGTATGATGCTGATTGCTCATACATTCCTTTTTCTTCTTGGTGGTGAAGTAATCTTAGAAAATTGGCAAACTACCTTTACTGTGAACAAGCTGAAGATGAATGGCTTTTAATTTAGAAATGGCAGCTTTGATCTAGATATACACAGGTAAGAGTGCTCCAGACACAGCAAGAGGGAATCCTCTGAGCAATAAGGTAAATAAATATACTTCTCAATGACTAAATCCAAAAGACTTTAGAGTTTGTTTATAGACTGTGAGCCACATGGAAACATACATCTGCTTCTGCTTATTTTGCTTGAATTTTCTCTGTTTTAATCTGGGTTAGCTGGGGGCTCTTAGGGACTAGTTCCAGGAAGCCTAGAAGAAAGGATGTGAGGTGTCACCAGCTCTGGCTATCCATACCACTCCTCTGCCAGATGTAATCACCCATCTAACAGGCTGACAGAGCATGTGTCTGGCTATCTCAGCCACTTCAATTTGCAGTCTAGAATATTAGATAAGCTGCTAATGAAGACAGGTCAGAGCAGAAGGCATCTGACTCTGAACTTTGATAGATAAGTACAGTTATACCTTCTATTCTACTGATTCTGACAAAGGGCCTGGTAACCTCTGGTAACCAGGTGGCAACAAAAGCTGGGCAACAGCTCTATAAAGCTGCTTGCTCAGTTATTGTGACTAAAAACCTCAGTGAATGAATTTAAACTTCTGCATGGACTGAAATGGCCATAATTCAATTTGGCCTAATTTACTATGAAAGCTAATTTAGCTAAATTGAATTAAGTGTCCTTAATTTTGAACAAGGTTGTCCACATATAAGTTTAAACTATTTTAATTAATCCACTTTAAAAAGCTAATTCAGATTAATTTTGGTTAGTATCGCTATGTAGACAAGCCTCTAGGTTCAGTTAAGTAACATCAACTAAGTTATTTGCTTTCAAGAATTATATTCCTCCTGAGCAGTGGTTGGTGAGCACAGCTAGGATAAGCTGAGAGTTGGAGAAACGGTCGACAATGGTGGATGGAGAAAAAATTCTCACTGAGAAGAGTTCACACCATGGTACTTTGAATCAGGCTAGGTGTCTGGGAGAAGAGAAGGAGAAAAGTACTTTCGTGCAAGAGTTAAAGAGTTTAATAAGGACTTGGGGAAGACCTGAAGCACGTACCAGATACTCTGTCTTCCCGGATTTTTCAGTGACAACACACTTTATCTGCTAATAAAAGAATTATCAGGAATTTAAAAATGTCTCTGACTACTGCATAGTTCCTGAAACAAGGGTACAAACAGACAGGACAAATCAACCCTAGGAAAAGACCTTCTTCAGACACCCCCACTATTGCATGTTTTATAGCACCACCTTAGACACCAGCTCAGTCCAAATGACGGAGGTGGAAGTATGCATCTCACTACTATCATCTTATAAAAAATGACTTCCCACCTGAGGCTCGGAGGTTTGATTGTGAATTACTAAGAATGTGTACTTTTCTCCATTGCTTGTCCTTCTTCTTCACTGTGCTTTTTAGGGGAGCAGTAGCCACATGGCCTTGCAGGAAAAGAAAGGCACATACTCAAGATGTTCATTGAATTTTCTAAAGGTCCCTTTAGGCTTCACAGGTGGAATTTTTCCCTTTTTTTTGCTTGCATTTCCTTCCCTCAGGGTTTGTGAATCCTGAGCCAAGCTGAGAAGTGTGATGTGGGGAGCTGGGATCGTGGATAGGTCAGTCGGTGAATGGGAAACAGTGTAAAGGATTGCAGCTCAGTGGAATTTAGTGTTAACCCGAGGTCTGGAGATTATGCTGCTTGCCTGAGCGAGTGTAACACCTTTTCCCAGCTAACTCAGCATGCACATTTCACAAGGCTGCCTTTCACCTACTTAACGCGTTCACCAATGAGTAATTTAACCACTGTGTACATCAACTTCAATATCTTTTGCTCTATCGCTGCATTTGCACATCTGTTTAAACACACGTATGTGCTCACATGCACATTTACTTTGAGAAAAATTTTATGTTTTCATCTTTTCTTGCTCAGCAACCCTGATGATCCTGTGCATGCCAATAAGCTGTCTTTCTGGTTTAGCTGTAATCTTCGCCGTATGGCTGAGGTCTGTTTGATGTACTTTAAGTGGTGGAATTGAAAGAACATTTTGCTACTAACTGGAAGAGCTACTAGTTTATTAAATCCTTGATTTAAAATCTTGCTGTCAGAGAAAAAGCAGTCAGATGATGCTGTGAAAGGATTGCATTGTCAATTCTTGCTGAGCCTTAAAACTGGCATGAAGCATAAAGTAAAGTGACATTAAATGAACTGACAATCTGAGGTTTCCAGTGTAAACCTCCAGGAAATAATAACTTGGCTTTTCAATGTAAAAAAAGAGAGCTTATGGTTAAAAAATAAAGTAAAATCTGTAAAAAAAAAAAAAAAAAAAAAAATCGTTATAAAGAAAAGCCCAGAATAACTTGTTAGAAGAATTTTTTTCCTCCCTTCCCCCTCCTTTCAATTTAATGTTAGCAAAACAGAGGTGACAGGAAAGATTTATGAGGAACATTTTTAAAGGTGGGTTCACTGTGTGGATAGAGCAGACAGTGTCTAAAGGGCCTGTAGCATTTGCACTTTATAGAAAATGACAAAAAGTGACTCTTGCCACAACAAACAGCACAGCAGAGGTTGAAATTGCTTACACTAAGAAAAATATGAAAGATTGGTATGTGATAGGCAGCTGCTCTGTTTGAAGGTCCACCCCTGGAAAAGTGCAGAGGTGAATTAGAAATTGGATTTTATTGTGAGTGAAATTCAGGGAATTTGATCTGAAGCGGATTATTTTGTGAGTTACATGCACACCATGCCACTGGACAGCAAGGAGACAAAATCATCAGGCAGAAGAAAAATGGAAATCCTGCTGGTAGACATGCTCAGCTGTGACCGAAGGAATCTAAAGACTGGGTTCAGCTTTTTGCAGGAACCAAGCAGAGGAACCCACAGCTGATCTGAAGAGACCAGCAAGCTCCGGTGGCTTAATCAGAGACTAAATAAATTAAATGTCTGGGCTAGTCTTAGCCTATTGCTGATCTGGCTGGAGCTCTTGTTCAAATCAAGCAGTCTAGAAAAGTCCACGGATTTTAAATGCCGAAGTTACTGAGTACACCTGAAAAACCAGATCCCTTAGGGTCTCTGGCACCAAATACACAGAAATGTCTGTTGCTTTTGATAAATGAACTTATCAAAACAGATAAACCTTAGTGAAAGTGCTTATATTCTAACCCTGTTATTTCATTTGACACACAGATTATTTTGATTTAGCTTTCCAAGGTGTACATGAGACATTAGTCTGAAGGAATAGATTAGTTTGCTGTACAGCAAGAAATGAAAAAAAAAATCAGAATAGAATTGGAGTGGTAGCCCCAACACTGTGGTCTTGTCATCCTCAGAAAACCTAACTGCGAGTGTGAAGGTCTCAGTGATTTCTTATTCATCCAGCTTCTCTCGAGATGTCATCTGTCATGTCTTCATGTCTCCTCATAGACTTAATGAGAGGGAGGAAGAGAAAGAGCTGCTACTTGACTGTGAACTACTTCTCCACCTTATTTTGCAGGACCGTTCCTTTGTAGAAAAACCTGTCATCCTTAATAAGCTCAGCTTGTGCCAAAGTAACTGCCCATGTGTTAAACTCATGCCTGAAATAAAGCTGCAGCAACTGTTCATATATATCAGATTCCCCTTCTCAGCAGGTTTGGTGTCATGTTCATTCAGCTCCAGCCTGGGACTCCATTCCTAATCCTGGCTCTGCCACTTATTTACTGGGTATCCTTGGACATCTCATGTTCCCTCCTCTCCTGTTTCCCCATGCTTCCATATCACTTTTGTGGAATGGAGAGAAGGCACTGGCTGTTTCAGTAAAAGGTTTTCCAATGAAGTGCCAAAAAAAATTCTGTAGGAACTAGACGATTTTATTATTCTTAACAAGATGAAAGTTTGACTCTTTTTTTTTTTTTTTTTGCAATAGCTTTTCCTACATATAAATTCAAGTCCTTTTCAATATAAGGTCAGATTGTCAGGAAATATAACAAAGGTGCCAGTTACCTCCTCCAGAAAACACATCCCCTGCCTACTAGCATTTTTGGTTTGAAATGAAGGTCTTCTTGTACTTGAAAATGTCCTTCAAGATTGTCAAATTCTTTTAGAACGAAGAAACACATGCCTGAAACTGGCTGTGACGTTGTCTCAGAGGCAGCAGGCTAGTCCATGTTCAGGCATTCACAATTTTCATATCAGTTTCAGCTTTGTAAAGCCCACTTTTCCTGCTTTTTTCTGTCAGGAGCCAACACATTCTCCAGAGGAAGGAGAATTCCTTCAAAGGAAAAATAATTATTCCTTGTAGATATGTCAAGAGCCTGGTTACTGTAATCAGGAGAGAAGAAAAGATGAGCTTAATGGTGAGAAGAAGAAATCTCTGGCAATTAGGAAGGTAACTCTAAATGGCTGAAGATCTCTAATAGCATTTCAGTGGTTTCATAAATCCATAGTGATGATGAAAAAAAACCTGTCTCCGCAGTGTTCTGCAGACCTGAATATAAGTTCACAATGAACTGTACTGACCAAAGGGCACATATTGGAAGAAAGGGAACGTGAAGTTGTGTACTTACCCTTGTTAGTCTGGTGGCACTAATGATTCAAGCAGCATGGTGCTTCATTGCATAAACCTAGTGCAAGCACACAGACTGATGCTCTTCTTATTTATCTGTGAAAGTCCAAAAATCTGAACTAATTGACCAGAACTTCTATTTTAGTTAGTGAAAAAAATAGTTATTTCCAGACAGTGGTTCATTGATATATATGAAAATTCTATCTCAAGATGAAAACAAAAAAATTCTTGAGATGCCTACTTCTCTGAACTAACCGTGAAGGGGACTGAAGTTGAAGAGCTAATAGCTAGGCATTTAGGTTTAAATACGAAACTCAAAGTCAAATCTCATTTTCAGTCTGTGTCCTGAAGTATTTGCAGTCTGAATATACAAGCATCCAAGAGAATATATAGTGGCTGTATCTAAATGCATTGAGGGCACAAATGTAAGAAATAGGATTTAATTTGAGATTGAATTTGAGAAGACATGTAAATTTAGCTGACATATTCATCTGACCAAACAGAGGTACCAAGTATCTTTCAAAATGCGCATCCTTCTTCAGTGTTAGCTGGGCACCAGATGAAATTTACTTGGACATCTTAAATTACAATGAATAGGTATCTGGTGAAGAGGTTTGCTGAGCATTCAGTTGTCTATATCCAGGAGTATAGATGCACACCATGTTTTTAAGCTCCCAGAATTGTCAGTGGAGATTTAGGGCAATATTTAGTTGTCAAAGCATCCAGGGTGATTTTAGGTTTTGAAAATGTCCAACTTCCTGGCCCTACATGCCTCTCCAAAAGAGCATGCATCTTTCATGTGACATTGTTGTGTCTACCAGATATCCCAGATTCCTCAGAGCATCCCAATTGGCATTAGATGGCAAAATTTAGGCAGCTGAATCTTCCTAGTCAATAAAGTCAGTGGATCACAGATGGAATTTCAGCTGGTGAGCCCCTAGGCGCTTGATTCAGTTACACACATGTAAAGAGCTAGTACTTCTGAGATGCCTTAGAGTATCCTAAACTGCCTCCAGCTCAGTCCAGCACAGATCTCTGATAAATCCATCTGCCAGCCCATTGTAAATGTTTCAGATACCTAAGGGCATCTCAGATGACACTGGGTGATTGAAAGTTGGGCAAGTGAATCAAGCCCCAAGTATTACATATATCAGTAAGGTGAATTGCTCTGCAGGGATTAGGATGAAATATTGATTTATTTTGGCCCAAGAAGAAATGGGTATCAGCTACTCTCAAAGGGTAATAATGAGACAAATTTCCTAACCATTTGTAGAAAACAGATTCTGGTACACCATTCAGAAAAGAGTAAGACAGAAACAAACAAACAATCAATCAAACAACAACAACAAAAACAAATTAAAAGCTGTCTATTTTCGTTATGTAGCTTGATAAGTTGATAAATTGTATGGAACTGTATGGTGTAGATCTGTGAGACCTGATCCTTCCTTCTAGGTCTGTATTCCTGTGAACAAGAATTCCTATAAATTCCTATGCTGGAGATAAGTCGGAGAATTTGGGGGTTTCTTGCACTTTGGAGGGTACCTTCTGCTTCTAACCCAGCTCAATGTGCTTGCAGCCCCTCTGGAACAGAAAATCTCTAAGAAGGAGAGTCCTCTAAGTCCTGAAGTCTGACTTCCTCTGAAGTCCTCTAAGTACTGAAAATCAGAGTTTCATCTTGACTTTGGGACACCTTGCAAAATGTGAGGCCAGAAAGTGACTTATTAAAGGCTTGTTGTTAAAGTGACTTGTTAAAGGATGGTCTTTGACTAAGCCATAAATTACTTGGCAGTCTTTTGTGTCCTAGTCATAATATAATTCCTGTTTTGATGAGCTATATGAAAATTTAGTCAGGCTTGAGTTGCACTTTCAGACACCCAACTCTATCTTCAACTGCACTTCCCATTCCTCGTGCAGGTCAAGGACTGTACATTATTGTTTGACCATGTCACTAAGTATATTCAAGCCAAGAAATTCAATGTTAAATTGAGTCCCCTATTACAAGTGGATCCTGAATTGTACAGTCTGTTGTCTGCATGTCTCAGAAGTGCTCTTGTCAAACCTTTCTCACAAAATAGTGTCCTAGAAATTTTGTGTGAGTCATATTTTTGTCCTCTGAAAATTGATACTATACTTCAGTCTTACCTTGAATGAAATACAGACTTTTTTTTCATAATATCTTGCTATTTTCATTTTTCGTAATAATTCTGTCTTTGAACTGCAAGTGAGATCTATCTGAGCTCTCACACATCTTAAGTATATTTTGATTTTGAATTGAGTCTAGAAATAGATGAGACTATATAAAGAAGAAAGGATGGATTTCTAGCAAGGTAAGTGGAATTTCAATGTTAAACTAACTCATTTATCACATACAGTTGTAGAATAATGTAAAAAAAAACAATTTGGATTAGTGATCCAAATACCCAACTGAAAAATATATTTAAGGGATTTCAAAAGTGCTATTATTCCAGTCTAAAGTAGTCATCTTATCTGCTCCTGTTATCAAAAGGAGAGATAGGCACCAAAAGAGAAAGTTTATCTCACGTGAAGTGTCTAAAATACTTCAGAAGGGGAAATTTCTGGCAGAGTAAGGTCACAACCCAAACTTCTGACAGCTTTGTGTCTCAAAAGAAGTAAGAAGTGTGGGCAGTCTTCGAATCTGAGCTAGACTCTGTGGTACTTCTCTGAAGCAGAGAAGTCTGCCTGCATGGAGTGCGGTGACCTTTTGGGAAATGTTTTTTTTTAGCAGAAATGTCCACCTGAACAATATGTGCATAAGGCTTTAAGAAAAATTCAGCACCAGAATTTTGTACTTTGCATATGAGTTTTTATGATTCAGAAACAGATGGAGTGTGTGATATAATTCTAATAAAATGGTGAATTTGCACTCAAAATGTAACCTCTCCAGATACTAAATATATATCTTTAACCTATATCTTGAATCTTACTTCAGATGGACTTAACATCTTTGTTTAAAATTGAAGGATGAAAAAAATTAGGTTACACAAGTTGTGTTTTCTTCTAGCTCTTATACGCAGATTTATTTTTGTCTATAATATTGCAGTCTCTGGAAGACCAAATTCATGGAAGTGCGGTGTTGCTAGTTACATTACACTTAGAAGACTATGCCTTAAATTTTAGAATTTAACCATAGTCATGACAGATAGACGTTTCCTTTCTTGCAATGTTTAAAATTAAATGGGAATTTTTAATTACTTTTTCAAAACGTCGGGAACATTCATGTAAGTGGAATTTATGGAGAGAATAACATCCCCAGTATTTGAACTATGAATGACAATTTTCCTGACCCCCTGAAGTGCAGTTACCTCAAAAATCAAATTTAATGATTTAACAAAACCATTATAGAGCATTAGGCATTGTTTAGCAATATCTTCCTTGCTGTTTCTGCTAAACAGGAGAAGAAAATAAGGTGTGATTCCACTTGCAGGTTAAGCCATTAATCAAATATTCAATTGCTCAATTCCCTAAATGTAGGTGTGAAGTGCTATCTGATATACTCCGAGGTGTGTAACTTTCGTCCAAATGGACCAAAAAGCTATCTGTCTCCCACAGGTCCAATGATGTCTCAACTATTGGTGTGGGGATGGTGTGAATGCACTAAAGCATCTTTAATCGTGCTAAATACCAAAGTTTATGTGACGGAGCCACGTTTCCCTCTTCAGGATAACTAAATTATCGTAGATCTCCACTGAATATTGAGTAGATCTCCACAGCCTGATTCAGCATCTTTTGAATGGGTTGGGAAAAAATGTGCTGTCAGAAATATCTGTCTAACAGGAGGGGGCCCACAAGTTAAGGTAGACCCATAAAGCATATTTATTAGATCTCATGATCTTAGAATTCCATATACAGTCAGATGAGAAATAGAATAGTTTTCTCAAAATTCTGCTCAAGATTTTCTGAAAGCTCTTAAAATCTCAGATTTTTTTCAATTAAGTATATTAAGTATCTTAGCTCAGTGTAGTGTTTTTTTTACATTTCATTTTATTAGAAAGTTTTCATCAGTACATTCATAATTATTCATTCCAAAATTATTTTGTTTGATCAGTTCTTCTGTAGTGGTTGTCTTTCTGATATCATCCCTTGATGACTTGTTGACATTTTAATGAAGGCATCTGTAGACCTTTCTTATGTTTTTCCCTCTCCCCTCCACATGCAACACTTAGAACATACTTAAAACATTCAGTTTTAGATCTAGTGTGATTCTACTAGTTTTACATCCAGACCAGGATGTTAACTGCAATTTATTTTACAGTTTTATAGTTCCTTACCGAGGTACCCACATTCTCTTCCATATAATCTTTTCAAGTCAGCTGACCTTAAGATCTTACTGTTTACTTCCTGTTTGATTTTATTTTCGGATCATCTCTATAAAAACATAAAATATCCCACTGAGATGTCAGCAGTCTACTAAGTCACCCAGACTTGTGTTGTGTTTCCAATCATGGTCATATGTTCCAATAGAAAGTGGAAAAGCCACAGAATTATATGTGACATCAAAGTTCTCTCTCCTGCCTTTTAATGAGCTCTCCATCTCTGAAGATTAGCATAGGATCATACATTTCCCAACTAAGGAACAACAATGCAGACTTGATTCCATCTCCATATATTTAGAATTGGTCTGTTTTGTTGATATCTTTGATTTACTCAAGAAGGGTGATGAAATCTGAAGGTTATAGACAGGTACTTGTAGGAGAATCAGATGGTCTTACAGTTCACTTTGAAATATGCAAACAACATTTTGCCCAATATCAAAGGCTACAGAAAAGGCAACACATTTTTCTAATATCTCTTTAGGGAAACTTTGCCCTACACTTCTATTAGGTGCTATCATTCAGAGGCATAATTTCAGCTAACATTGTTATGCTGATTATAGTCAGGTTTATGTTTCGATCTCAGCTGACCCTAGGGAATTAATTTCTGATTCAATTAAGTGACTAGGTGACATTCAGTATGCTTTTTTTTTTTTTTTTTTTTTTTTTTTTTTTTTTTTTTTTTTCTGAATTTAAACTCTGAGAAAGCATACTTCATTTCAGATTTCTACCATCTACCTCCTGAACAATCCTGTAATTACCTTCAACAAGAACTAAATAAAGCTAGCAATCAAAATTTCTAACCTTGAGATTTTCCATGCTTCAAACTCTTCTTTGGGAAATCACGAGTACAATCCCAAGACCTTGTTCTGTCATCATAGTTACGAAGTGTGTGACCAGTGTCATTTCCCAAGAATAATGAATATTGTATTTGCACTTTGATTGTGCCTGATATAGTTATAATTTATTGTAAGATACACCAAAGTAGAATTATAAGTTTGGCCAGATTAATTCAACCCAAAATATTCCAGGAACAAGGCCTAGAATAACAAAACCTCACTTCCATCCCTAAACATTAGGGTGTTGAGTTCTCTTTCATTCCTCACCGTATGGATTAAAGGCTCAAACACTCCTGGAAACTCAGCAGTGTGCCTCAGACTGAAGGACTAAGAAGCAGTGCCATGGTTTCATTGTGGTTAGAGTGTTGTCCTTGTAAGTGGGACCAGCAGGTTCAAATTGCTCATCTGGATATAGACTGAGACTCCAAATGGCCCTTTTTAAAATAAATATATTTGTCAGTGCACGAAGAGAAACTGTCAGACTCTGAATCCCACTTTTCCAGAAGTATTTAGCCATAATCATAAAATACGTATGTTGGGGGAGTGTGTTCTGTCTTGTCATCTTTTTTTTCTTCTCTTTTTTTTTCTTTCTCTTCTAGTATCACCTTATCTCCTTTTTCTTTTGTCTGAATTAGGTAATCAGATGGTCTAAACAGTAGCCATTGCTGATATCAGTTCCAGGGCCTAATTCTCCTTATTCCAGGTATTGGTGTTGTTGGAGTGTCAGAAAAATCTCTCTTCTGGATATTTAATGCCCCAAAAAAGTCAGGCTTTTTATTTAGACACTTAAATAAGGAATTATGTTGTCCATAGCTTCAGATTTCAGTCATCATCTTTTTCTTCACTTTTCTTTTTTGAAGGTTTTTGCTGACTTCTTCCATAGAACAAGTAGCACATTCTTATTTTAGGTATGTAACTCACCACAGTAACTTCAAAGGTTAAGTTAAGCACATGTTAAACCATGATTATCAGCCATAAATACTCAAAAATCATTTAAGATGCCAAAATGTCATAAGACAGTCCTAAAAAATGAGATTTCTATTTAGTTTAAATTGAAGTCATTTTCCAGTTTTCCCTTGTTCTGTATTTTGAGCCTGTAGGGTGTTTGTTCCAGGGTCATATTTGCTGGGTTTTTATTCCCCCTAATAGTCTTAAAGGTTAAAAACTAATGTTAAAGAAGAAGAAAAAAGAATCAGTGTTGACTTTTTTTTTTATACATATGGTGCTAACTCTGGGAGGTGAAGCTCTGAGAAAATTGGGACTATCAAAAGATAAAATGATGAATGAAGGTAGAATTATTCCAGGCTGCAATTTAAGTATTTCTGCGGATTTTCATTGGGTTTTTATGAAGTCCTTACTATCCTTGCATTTCATTTTCTGTTTAAAAATGGGCACAGTTGCTTCCTTACTTCAAATGGGTTTTGTGAGATTAAATTAATTAATGTCTGTGAGGTCATCTCTTTTAATGGAACAGGAGAAATTTTCATCAGAGCCTGTAAATTACTTAAAGCACTCAGGGTGGAAAGTAGAATGGGAGGGTAAAATACTCATTATCATTGAAACTTAGAAGTTGTTTGTTTATCACTTGTATTATAATGAGAGATGGGTTACTTCAGCTTCACCTTTCCCCTGCAATTCACTGGGGTTTATGACCTTTCTCAAGATGTTAGGTATTAATCAGCCTGTGGAAGGATCTCAAAATCTGATCTTGCTCCTTTCTATCTGAATACAATATAGATGTCTAAATGGACTTCAATGAAGGGCGAGGAGCTACCTTCCCTCCTGCTAACTCTAAATTCCTGCAAAAGAATCGAAATGAGGAAGTAAATTCAGTGCAGGCATTCCTATTTTTATTGAATTTTGCAAAAGTTCAAAAACAATTTTGAAGCTCAGAAAAAGTACATTGTTTTCAGCTGAGAAAGGTATTTAATAGCATGCTGATTTTTAAGCATATTCTCTGCTGCTATTTATATTTATGAAACTCAGGTGCAAGCTTTGCTGTAAAGGCTTTTGTTTAAGCATAAGCTTAAATACAAACTTATGTGCAAGACCTCAACACAAGTCAGAAACTAAACACGTGCTCGAATAAACACATGCCTGAATTTAAGCATATGCTTTAATTTTAAAGTTGAGTTATCATTAGAAATAAACGGATTTCAATCACAACATTCCTTGGTAAAAGGGCCGAGGAACCTATTACTATCTGACCTCTCGCAGAGTTTTTCGTTTCATTTACAGTGACAAAAGTCAGAGAGAGGTTCATCAGGCAGCCTATATTATAAATGTGTTAAATAAAGACATGTAATGAAAATTTTGACAGATCCTAGAGGACAATGCTCTAATCAGACAAGAGCAGAGCTGTTTTATGACCTGCCAATTGAACACTTCTAGTTCAAATAATTAATAAGAATAACAGCAACAACAGCAATAATAATAACAAAAGTCTCACCAAATGGCAATGCAGCTTTCAGTTCATGCCATCCTTTTTTATTTCCTGTGCAATATGGAAAATTCACTGATTTCCAGTCCATTAAAACACATTTCAGAGCTGTGTTGTTTGAAGTTACTTTACTTCAGAAACAGCTCTTTTCAATTAACTCTGAAACCTCTTTCAACAGCCTTTCATAAATAGGCCAACATCAATGGCATGCTCTGAGTCAGTATGTATCTCTAATGGAAATGCACAATGGGCCACGCTCCATGCCTCCAGGGAGAACATCTTCCATTTCAGACAGATTCAATGAGAAGTTTTGCCAGCTATTCTAGGTCTCTCACTTTTTTTTTTTTTTTTTTTTTTTTTGTCTCAGGTTTAGCTTATAGCTGATCAATGGCTGTGCTTTTTAATTACACTGTACAGTCAGTAACGATTTGTCACTCATTGAACCTGGGTGTTCTTTTTAGCCAGCACAGGGTAAAAAGCAAGCAAGAAAAAAGAAAGTAACATTAACTCTCTCTGAGACGAACAATTGGGGGTTAGGTCACGTAACATATCTTGATATTTTGCTTGGCAGGTATTTGCTTGGAAAAGTGGGGAAGGAAAAGATAGAAGTAAAGAATACCAGGATTTTCAGAAGTGATGACTCAAAGTGATTTTTTTCTAGTTAACCTAAATGAATTGAGATTCTAAGTTACTTTTTTGAGCTGCAATTTTATATCATCAGTCTAATAAAAACAATAAAAACAGTTTTCTCGTTGTGCTTGAGTATCATGCAGATTAGATTCTATGGAAACAGAGAAAACAGCTAGTCCACCTCTCCAAACAATGGACTTGCAGCAACATTTTTATGCAGACACAGGTAATGACTTCCAACAGTACCCACTGACAAATCTAGTTGTGAGCAGGATGCATTAACAAGGACACTCTCTTATATATATATATATATACACATATAGATACATACATGCATATGCATATGCATATACATATACACAACAATCTTTCACATCTGTCTGCCATGTGTTTAGGGGTTTGGGTAGAGCACAGGCAATGCTGGAATTCGGCTACCTGCATTTGCCTGTGCTCAACTGCATCAGCAACACGCAGTGGAGCACAATGCAGAAATTCCCAAGCAAGTGATTTCAGCTGGAAAGTCCACGCCATACATGCCACTCTTCTCCCGCTTGTCACAGATCCCTAGCCCTTCAGAAAAGGTATATGTAGTCATTTTGAATCCCTGGGGGGATTCAGAAAGGGGGGGATTAAGTTCTTATATCAGTCCATAAATGTGGTCTCTCTTTTTTTTTTTTTTTTTTTCTTCCTTAAAAACAGCCTTTCAACAGCCTTTTTATTTTTTTTCTTCTTTTGACTTTAATGTGAAGAATTATATTCCTAATTTTTAGTCATATGAATATGTGTCATCTGGAAATTAAATCAGAGAACTAAGTAACAGAAGAATGAAATTCCAGAGCAGCTCCCCACAATAAGGTAAAAGAAGCATAAAATTGTGTGTTTCAGTGCATGACCTGTTTATAAAAGGTGTGAGATGATGTGATATACTGTCAGAACAGGTGACTAAAGCTGTTGATCTGAAAGCAGCTTCCCTTTCTGTCCTATGTTCCTATGAAAAATCAGACTGTTTTAATAACTGCCTCAGTACAGACACAGGACTCTAGGTTTTACCTTCTCTTTTGGAAAATTTCCATTCTAACACGTTTCCTTTTATTTATTTATTTATTTATTTCAATTCTAAACTCTCACAGAAAATGACTGTCAATCTTTAAGCCCAGTGCAATCCTCATTTCTGCTTGCACATGTAACATTAAATTGCAATGGTTATGATGATCCTAATAGTGGACAGATTAGTCTTTAAGATTTCGTCTTACACCTGGATAGACCAAGAGAGGCTGGAAAATAATATTTTACTGACTCTGAAACCCTCAGGGTTAGGATCACAAAGTTTCACTCTTAGAAGCATTTGGTTATACGTAGGAGGTATGGCAAGGAACGAAGAATACTCATCTTTGAATTCTAAAACTTCATTTCTAATTTAATTTTAAGGTTTTGGTGATGTAATTGTGATGTAAAATTTTAATAGCTGTGGAAAAATATCAAAGAAAATGAAAATATACAATTAAAACAAAATTTTAAATTTTTATTTCTGAATTTTCTGAAGGGAAACATTTTGAAATAAAGTTGGCTTATTCTCATTTTCCTTCATGACTTTAATTGAAAAAAAATTATATCTTTATATTTCATCTTTTACATGATTTCCGGTGGTCATTCATTCTTTTAAATACCAAGTTCACCCAGAAGTTCATAACTCTCATAATTTACCTGAACAAAAGAGGAGTTTGCTAAATTATGCAGTTTCTCAGAAAAATCAAGGATTATCTCAACTTCAAGGTCACCTTTTTTTTTTTTTTTTTTCTTTATATGGTATAGACTTTAATGCAAAATGCATGAATATTAGTGATAGCAGAGACCAAGGACTTGTTGTTACTGGATAAGCCCTTTCATCACTAGGCTACTGAATTTTGATCCATTTGACTTGTTCTTTTTCAGGCCCCAGAAGTTTGCACCCCCTTCTACATGGTGGCATAACTATAAAAATGGGATAGAAAATCCCTGATTTCTCGTGGTCCTTTCCTTGACAGTCTTCCCATTTTCTTGATCCAATTCCATGCCAACAGCACATGAGACCAGTGCCTAGTGATGGTGCTTTTCTAGGACATGAGAGAAGTGAGTTTAATCTCTTCTAGATCAAATAAAGACTCAAGGTGGGGCTTTCTGTCTCCTGGTTAACTGCTCTAGCTGGTGGGTTTCTTTGCAGATTGCTTGCCCAGAGCATATGCGATATGCCCAAAATATGCCTAGCAGTTCAGACTACTTAGGGAATATAGATCTGCAACTGCTTAGTTTACAAATTTCAAAAAGGCTTGGGTGTTAAATCTGGTTATAGTTGAGTAGTTTATAGAGTAAACTCCTATACAGGCTCTGGATAAGCAGGAAAAAATTGAGCATCCAAAGACAATGACCGATGAAAGCTGAGGAAGCTTTGTTTTATGGCAGGGTTTGTGGGTTGCTTACCTGGACTTGGCTGCATAAATCTAACCTGTGTGGTACTTATATCCTTTGAGGGATCTGGATCTAAATAACTTCAATGAACTTTCAGATGTAACATAAAAAGACTCCAGCACTCACTATAATTCAGCTCTAGCCATTATGAATCAAATATATCCCTCCAGGCAATGCATTTACCCCAGAGATGCGGTAAGCCTAGAGTCGCTGAAGCTGCGTTAGTCTGAATACATCAAGCTTACAGAGGGGAGTGTATATCTAAGTAGTTTTGCTTGGAAAAGCCCAAATAAGTAGATTAAAAAAAAAAAAAAAAAAAAAAAAAAGGTCCTGCTCAAAGCCCAGTAAGCTGAGTAAGCTGCAACCATCATGTGGCATATTTCTGGAACCCTCACAATCTTTAGTTTCATAAATTGTGAATTGATTTCATTGAATTTTATGTGTGTGAATTTTATTATTAGGTTGTAAAGTGACAATAGTGTCTTTCATCTTCCAGATCCTAAATCATAAAAAAATTCATCAAAAATAATTCAGACCAACCTACCTAACCAATAATACATTTAAGTTCAGGCTTAACTCCTAAAGGCATGCTTAAATTTTACTAATTTCAATGGAATTTAATCATAGACTTAAATGAAAATCAGGCACATGATTAAATGCTTTAGTGAGTCACTATCATGAGAGGGGTCATTAAAATTAAGTAGAGAGTTTAATCTCTAATGATGGAAAAAAAATCAAGTGTCTAATTTTGTCTAAGTAGTTCCTATGATATACATGGGTTTCTATGCTGTCTCAGCCAAGCTGAATATGTTCACCGAATCAGGGTGCAGCCTCTTTTTTACTTTAGGGACTCAAAATAAGCATGCGGATCTCATAATGGAACTCTGAGAAATTCCTGATTCCCACCCCATTAGTACTCACAGAAATGCAAATGTTGTGTTCCCTGGGAAGTTCTTTTAACTTTTAAATACTGTTCTCATCATTTTTAATGCACACATACCTACATGTTCAGGCAACTTCTTCATTTTGATCTTATACTTTTCTATTAACACTCACGAACTAAAGTTATCAGGATCTGCTCCTCTATTGACGCAGCCAAGATAACTTTGGAGTCCATCACTGCTTATATGGATGTGAACAGTCACCATGGAGACCTGGTTATAAAGCTGTAAGGTTTTAGTCATGACTTTGCAAAGACTCTTACCTTCTGATATTATTATTACACAGTAGGTGATGCTAGCAAAATCAGTAGGCCATTTGGAATGTATAAAGTTCAGTTTTCACAAAAGCAGACTTTTAATTTGGATGCATTGCTATTTAATTCCTTCATACATATCACTTGTAAAATTTATTATCTTACTTTATCGAAACAAGACTGGAAATTTCTAATAAGCTATAAAGTATCAAAGAAGTCAGGGTGAAGGACAGAAGACTTTCGTAGTCATGTTTTCACTACTTGATGGAAAAGGAAGGACATGAACCTATCCAAGAGAATTTTGTGTATGTGTGTGTTTGTGCCTTTCTTTCCTTCCTCATTTCTCCATAAATTACTAGCTGAACATAATATGTCAAGATCCATCTCAAACAATTTGTGCCACAGAATTTCTTGTGGAATTGAGGACAACATACAGGCAATATCTATTTGTGTCTCTGATATGATAGATAAGCTATGCAAATTCATTTAGGATACCACGCAGATGGCAGACACTGTAAAATAATAATAATGATATTGAAAATGACAAACAAAAGTTTTATATCTAAACCTGAAAGATGGAAGAAATCAGATTTTAGCACAAAAGGTCAATGTCTCATAAAAAAAAAAAAAAAAGAAAGAGAATGAGAGAAAGCCCTAAAAAGACAGACATAAGAGAGAGTGAAAGCATGGATCTTCATTAAATCAGTGGATGAACTACCACTAACTAATGAGCTTAGAGATTGAAAGATTGGTCCTGTAAAAAGTCAAGAAAAAACCTATATCAGAATATCTTATGTATTTCAGGGCATACAGTTTGAATCAACCCTTTCTGATTAGATCTGTATGAAAAACAACATTATATTCTCTGTCTGCCTCTCTAGATACCGTACAAAAAGAGCATTAAACATGAACAATGTCCTTGAAGTAGAACTGTCAGTTCCACTGTATGAACTGTGCTTTTTATGAGACCATCCAGAGTTTGGCCAGCAATGAGATTTTTTCATTGCGAAAGAGCTCACATTTAGTTAGCAACATGTCTGTGTTTCCCCATATGGTTCCTTCCAAGGTGTTGTGTCATATACAATGATGTCACATTTTGGAGGAAGAAGGAAAAAAAGGCCTCAAGCTGTTTTCTTTTTTTTTAAAGCTTCACTGATTATGTGGTAGCTTTAAGCAGCCTGCTCATCCCTGGCATGCAGTTGATTATCTGCTCTCCCTCATTTGAGCCTGCATGTGTTCACACAGATTTAAAAGAAAAGGAACAGAATTTCATACTGAAGTATGTCCCAGTTTTTATGTACCCACATTTTGAGTCCAACATATTTCCACTGGCTTCTGAGGTGTGAGATTTTAAAGGGCACAGTGTAATAGTTTACATCTTTATCCAAGCTGCTATATTTACATGCCTCGTAAAATTGTCATGCTTAAGGCTTTCGGCAGCATTGCTTTGATTTCATTTGTGGTTTTATAATTATTGTTATATTCTGAGGCATATTATTCTTGGAAGATCAGCTATGTAATGTAATGGGAATGTCCAGGAACATCCTTTATTCTCTTAGTAATACTACTTACACATGTGAATGTACGAACTGTGCACAGGGGCTAAACAGTGTGTTCCCCAAGTCTAGAAAAATTACTTCTAGGTAAGAGACTTTCTATCCCTTATTCTCAACCATGATACATTCACCTCTATGATATCAGTATGTCTGCTAAGTTTTCTTCATGTTTTTATAACAAAATCACTTAGCGGATACTAGTGCTGATGTCCAGTGTGCTTAAGGACCTCACCAGGTAAAGCAAGCAGAAATCTTAATTCATTTTGATGAGACCATGATTCTGTTACCTAAGTGTGCAGTACCATACAAGAGGTGTTATTGCATCTAAGACATTTGGACCAGACTGGCAGATATGACTTAGGACTGACAAGAGTCGTGTACTTTTCTGGAACAATAGAGGAAGCCAACTATGATGCTCCAAAGTACCAAAAATGATACTAGATACCTAGGTAATGGAAGACCACTTTGCAGGGTTGTTTCTGTTGCCTAGACGTTGGTGCCATTTGGGATGAACTATGGAAACCGAGATTTCTCTACAGAGATGGCAGGCAAGACACAGACTTGTGATGGGCTTCTGCTCTTCTGCACCAGCAGCCAGGGGGCTGGCTGGGCCACCAGCTACGTACGCTGATGCATCCTAAAACATTCTGCTTCGAGGGATGGGGGAGTACTCAGCCTATTTTGCAACCAAGTTCACTTAAGTTCTGCCACATTGAAAATAGGTTATCTTACTCCCAGTTTCCCATTGCATTTGAAATATCTCAGCTTACTTTCCTGGGGAAAACCTTTGCTTGTAGACAATACAAGGAATAAAAACATTGTTGTAAACACAGACAAAAGTACTATCTGGTGGTTGCAGTGAAAAGACAATATGTCAAGCCAACACTGGTCAAACCAACTTTGTATTCCTCAGACACGTCTTGGTTTGTTGTATATCCTTGGTAAAAGCATTTAACCCACTATTATTCTGTTTTCCCTGATTCTTGTGTAATACCCTTCTCTTGTGCATTCAGTAAAACTTGAAAAAGAGTTCATCTTTCCAAACACAGAGGTATATACTGCAGGCCTGCATAAGGTCTAATTTGCTTCAGTTGTCTGCTGAGTGAACAAAGTGATGTGCCATTTTAGCTCCTTCAATATAAAAATAAATCTAAGTAGCAAGCTGTTTTGTAAATATTTTCATCATAGAGATCTACAATCTGGAAAATAAACACAATTCACGTCCACTATGAGAAAGTATCTTTTTCAGGCTTTTCTGTGCCTGGCAGATTACCAAGACCCATTGGTCTTAGATTCTTATGACTCTGGCCGAGGCTCATTAGCTGAAGAATTGGTTTTGCTCTCTAGAGCAGGTGTGTAGACTCTACTATAAGAGTAGATATGTTGAATTTACCTGTATTACAAATTGCATAGGCTATTAATGTAAAATTATATATCAAAAAAATGATATATTGGTGCTCAAAGTACTTTGAGATGTTGGACAAAAAGGTACAAAGACACACATTACCAAAGTGAGGACTTCTATGAAACTGGAATTATGTCTGTGGAATCAAAGCAAAAAAGTCCATGAAACAAAAAAGTTATGTTTGTGGTGAAGAAACTAATTTCCAGTATGCTGCTTTTTTGGGGGAAAACAAAAGGGTTCTTCAAAAAAAAAAATGTGGAGCTTATTAGTATGTTGCATATAAACTCCACATAATACAATGTATGTTGCATATAAACTCCACATAATACAATAATCAGCTTGTAATCACTTTGCATGAGACATTCTGTTTGTAGAAGTGAGATGGTCTTAAAATTATGATTTTAGGACAAAAACTGACTTTCCTGACAAAGTATCAGAAGCAATTGACACTGTGGAACTATGACTACCAAGCAACTTTTACTTTTTAGAGTTATATGTTTTCAAGACATTTTTATGACAATGTGGTACCCAAAAATCAGGCTGAAAGGATACTCCAAACTATGTCATTCTCTTTCATATCCTGTAGAACAAACCTTACCCTAAAGCAACAATGTCAACAAGCATTGGTTGAAAAATGAACCTAGGACATTATGATTATTCCTCCAATTAAGGAGAAAAAGTAAATTGATCTGAATTTCAGGAAATTAAAAAAAAAAAAAAAAAGACAACATATCTTTTCAGTTAAAAGCTATTGCACTTACAAGAATATAAAAATGTAATAATATGTTGAGGACAAGTGGCAGCACTTCAAGCTTAATTTGGCTTTTCTCTTATCCATCTTCTCCATCCTTCCATAATTATCTTTGTTCTGTGATTATTATTTTATTTTCTCTCTCTCTGGAGAGAAAAGCACAAGGAGAGGGCAAAGAGATCCTTTTCCATGGACTGGCTCAGCCATGATTTCTGTTTTCATTCTCTAGAGTTGTCTGCAATAAGCCCATAAAAGCCACTATGGTTTGACTTCTTGGAGCCTGGGTTTCAGATGAATATTTAAATTTCTGGTGAAACTGATTTCTAAGGACCTGGAAGCCGAATTGGCATACAACAGATCTGTCATCTCAGAGTTCTCAGACACATGTTCAAAGTTTTTACTGCCCACTACTCATCAAAGAGAAAAGAAACCCAATAACTTCCTCAGAGTAAAATTCTAATCCCTCCCCTTCTCATTTTGGTTTATGAGAATCAAAATCACAGTATGAATAGACATGTAGACTTTGCTAGATGGTCTGCATACATGAAGACCAGGGTCTTCATGATAGATAAACAGATATTGACACTTTCCTTTTTTTTTTTTATCTTTTTTTTTAAAAAAAAGAAAAATCTGAATGCTCACTAAACAGTAATTAGAATCTGGCCTGTTGCAAAGTAGGTGTCACCATTGTATCTGTGGCACCATCCCTATATGGAGACTTCTACTAGGAGTTGGGGACCTAGGTTCCAGCAAAAAACAGGAAGTCAATGTCACCTTCCGTTACTATCCCGGGAAATCTAAAGGACCATTAAATAATGAAATGAGGCTGGTTAGACGGGTATATGAATTAAATTTAACATCAGTGAATGAACGAAGGGATAGATAGAAAGGTATCAAGTAAACAAATGGAACAAGCAAAACTGGCAGCTCCTTCATTCATCTGAAGCTGCCTACACCTTTGGATCCAACCACACGTTTTTGAGTTTTAGCTTGTAGTCCAGCATGTGCAGTCTTCCAGTCCCTTTGGCACCACTCTGCTCTGCTGTGTGGACATGTCCTTCGCAGTGTGTTTCTCAGGCTACTCCGCATTACCTGACAGATGAATATGGTCACTAGCAGGCACATTCTGTGTTTGCAAAGAGCTGGAACTAAAATAAGTGGAAATATCATCTAATTCATCTAATAATGGCCTGGCATTGGGAGTCCTAGCTTGCACATCTGGATGTCACCTATACTCAGAAAGCTTATCATCTTAGTCACCTCAGCTGCAATAGACTGCACGTCTAAGAAAGACATGAACAATTTAAACAACTACGCAGAGCTGCAAGTCCTCATGTTCCCATATACTCAATGGCTTGAGGTAGCCATGATGCCTGATTTAGATGTACCTCCCAGGGGAAATGCATAATTCTCTCACCTGGGTCATGTAAATAATGATAAAGACTGATTTTTTTTTTTTTTTTTAGTTTTGCATTGCTTTCAGTCTTATGTAGTTGCAGCATTATGTTGCTGAGTCCACTGGCAGGCACCTACCTTTGCAGCTCCTTATAGCACATGTGGAAATCAAACCATACGGGAGGACTATGCACTAAGCTTAAAAAGTCTGCCATTTGACTAGGAGGTTTTCAATTCCTCTTGATTCAGACTTACACTGGAGTTTGAATAAATCCTGTGAATCCCTTTTCATTTTATTCCCCCAAATAAATCGTATTTCTTTCTCTCTCTCTCCTTTTGTTTTTCCTACAGTTGAGGTGAGATTTAAAAACATTTTAACTCTTACCATAAAAAAGAACGGGCATCCCCCACTTATCTTAGCTTGCACTGAATTACTAATGGCAAAGAAAGAAAATCTGATGAAATAGAAAGGAACAGCCTCTGTTCCTTTCCAGAATAAGAAAGTTGTCAACACACAGACCCTCACAGTCTTAGAGAAAGAGCTGATGTCTCTCACTACCGTGGAAATGAAGATGTTAATGAAGAAACACTTTAGGGAGTGAGAAA
>VZSV01000142.1:636247-685538 GCA_013398735.1 Nothocercus julius
AGGAGAGGAGAGGAGAGGAGAGGAGAGACAGAAACTGTCATGAAAAATTTCTCCTAAAAAGAAATGAAACGAAGGTATATACTTTCTGGTGGGGGGAGAGAAGGCAGGAAGGGGAGGAAACAAACTGATGAATAGAGTTATTCTCAGAGCCTAAAGAAAATTTCTGTCTTTAGAGTCAAAGCCAGAATATTTCTCTAATGTCTGGCTGATAGTCAACTGATACTATTCCAAAAGGACATTCAAAGCAGAAGTCTTTTAAGCAACTCTGGAAGGGCTTCTTTCTCTTCACTGGTTGTTAAAAGAGCCAAGCAGAATAGGGTTCAGTATCTAGTTCTATAAAGCTTCTACCTTGATTCAGTCTGAATATCTTTAAATAAATACTGGACCACTGACGCTAAAAAAACCCCCCACACAACCCCCCACATAGGTAGATTAGAAATTTTATCCTTAAAATTACTTTGCAGAACATAGTCCATTTTGATGAAATCTTCTTCAGCTTAACCTAGGAAACAATGAGGAATTAGACAATGGAGGGAGATGGAAAGTAGTGAAGGAGTTTTCTAGATCCTCAAATTGTATCATTTTCCCAAGAAATTATTTTCTCAGGCTAGGTTAAACCAATCTGCAGCCATAGCCTCAGTCTGTTTATCTTGGATGTTGCATGAACTGCTTTTCCCTGTCCAATTTTTCAGCTGACAATCAAAATCGGCTGTCAGAGTAAGTCAATCAGCATAACTCCAAAGGAGTTTCTCTCTCTCTCTCTCTCTCTCTCTCTCTCTTTCCTTTCCCTTTCTCTCATCTGAGTTTCAAATTTTTATGTACTGTATTTTTATACTAGTATTGCTATACTGGTGGGTTTTGTTCTCCTATTGAGATCCAAATAATAGGAGGAACATCTGTCAAAACATGATTGGGAGATTCCTTCAGGAGGAGATTCAACTCATCCTGGTCAATTTGATTCCTGATGAAAAAGATCTCAGATAAACATTGTCAGCTTCTGCCTCTTGGCACTATGGGAAAAGTTACCAGTGTTTCCTGCCTGTAAAAAATAGCGAGTGTAGTAAACTAATGTGTTCTTCTGGAAACTAAGCCACTTTTAATTCTCCTGAAATCAAGAAAATCATAGTTTTCTGGTTCCAAAAAAATGCAAAAACAAAACAAAACAACAAACAAACAAACAAAAAACCACAAACAACAACAAAAAAAACCCCAGCTGTTTTTGGCATTGCTTCTACAAGCCTAATCTGCAGACTTTTTGCACCTACCATCAATAAAAGCCTAAGTGAGACTGAGAGCCATCTGTCTCAGGTGTGCCTCTGAACTTTGTGGAACATCTCTTCAGTTATGGTAACTATTAGTCATTCCATCTGGGTGCAAGGTGGTGTAATTTTCTCCAATCCCACTGGTAGATGACATCAAACAGAAGTTGTAAACAGAAACAGTCTGATATTACAGATATTTTAAAAACTTGGAGATTGGGAACTATCTTGAACAGTCTTCCTAAACCGTTTTCCATGAGTCTTGAAGCACTTGCCTCTGTGGCTTTCTATTTCCAAATGACTCCTGCATTCAATAAATCAGAAAGTTCTCTATAAAAATTCGTCCAACATGTTCTGTTACAACTGGGTAACTATTTGCTGGGTAACTTATGGACTTCAAGCAATTGCCTGCTTCCTATAGAAGAATCTGATGCGTAATGATCTCTATAAACATAAGGATGCATTTAATCCATAGCTGGTTTCAATGTTTCTTAGATAAATTCTAGTTATTTTTAATAAGGGAAAGGACCACAAATAACTGCCCAATATAGATGTTGCATTTTAACAACAGCACATTTTCCAATATTGTCTAGGCAGCAAATATTTTCACACATGCACGCAGAGGTGCCATGATAAAAATATGACTTCAGAAGAGCCAGGACATTAGCATATTTTTTTAAACCTCTATATAAAGATCATGATAATATAGAGTCTGGGATTTTCTCTTTTTTCTCTCTCTCTTTCTATTTTAATGAGATTTATGCAATCATGTCAACTTTTTCCACAGCCCGAGCATCTGAGAGATTTCTTTCTTTGAAGTCGGTGGTGGAAACTTGGATGTTTTCCCCTCACTCTGTGCCACAAACCTGCAGATGCCAAATCTGCCATTTGCATCCATGACAAGTATGCTGCCTTGCCAGCTTGTTTCACTGAAATTGGCTCCTGCTGGGAGGATATGCTCACAAACGTGTTATGCTGGCACCTCACCATTTTTGGGTACTATCTTTAATACGGCACATCTGTTGTAGCCACAGATATTCTTTAGTTGGCTCAGAGGACCACGTGATGGAGTGCCCTATTTTATGGAAGTTGTCCAGCCTTGACACACTCTTGGGTACACAGCTCAGCAATTCTACAGTCTTGGTTACACTTGACAACCCAGGCTGACATTAGCAATCTTGTCGCGCTTCCCCCCCTTTCATGAGGAGTAATCACAGTTGCCTTCCACATCCTTATGGCTAAAACACAAGGCTAAGTCATATGGTTGTCGAGTTTGAGACATATTGGGTCTGTTTGACAATTCCTTCTTTTAAGAATCTCTAAATAGTGCAGAAAATTCTGCTGCAATTAATTTTGAAAATGTTAAGTGTCTTTTAACTGTGTAGGCTCTGAAAAGAAAGCAAAAATAAGTGGCTGTCAGGATTCTCTTTGTTTAAGTTAATATAATTTCCTTGAAATTGGATAAATAGTTGGAAAGAGAACCTGGGAGATTCTTTAATTTCACCTTTCACTGTGTCTGATTTGTATTGTGAGAATATGGGAAGCTTGACCAAGTTGCATACATTATTCTTTGGCAAGAGATCATGAAAAGGATTATGGAGGTTAAAATTACTCCTGCTGCTTCAGCAAGACTTGAGCTATTCAGCTCTGGAGGAAAGAGCAGCAAGATCCTGAAATATTTCAGTCAAATTGAGTTCAAGAGAAAAATGAGCCGTTTGAGATCTGCTGGTACCACCATGAGGTGTTGCAGAAATTTGTAGTCCTGTGACAGATGACAGATATCTATTTAACTCATTCTCTACCTTTCCAGAGACAAAGATCTCTTTGAGATCACAGGTCCACTCTGATCATGCAATGGAAATGCATACTGAAAGTCTGAGTAATTACTAACTAGGTTAATTCTGAGAGGAAAGAAAAAAAAGTCTCTCAGGAAAATCTTAATTTAAATGAAGCAGTAACAATAAAAGAAAAAAAATACTTTAATGATCTTTAAAAGTTATGTGTAGTTATTTTCAGAATGAGAGACTTTGAAGGCAGCATACTTCATTGTCCCTATGTATGAATACAAAGCCATATATTTGTTTATGTACATACATACTCATGCTGACATACTGGTGCCCACACTTCATTTACTGTGAAAGTCCATATTTATATGTCAAGTCACATAGGATTAGGACTATGGATATAAATATGAAGTGTTTAGATGGTAATAGAACAGGATAAAGTAAAAAGCAGTATCACTGCTCATGTCCATGCCACCAGTCCTTTCCTCCCTGCCCTATAAACCTTTCCTCTTCTCTGTCTTCATAGACTTATTCCAGCTCTCCAAATCCTTTTACAACCTCTTACTATTTCCCTCTTATTAAGGAAAATAAAATCTAGCCACATAAAAATCTTTTCCTTCTCTCTCCTAAATGTGGATTTCCTCCGTTGCCCTTCGAAAGTAAAATTAAGCCCTAAAACAATCCTAAACATGCCAAAATCTTTATAATCAAATATCCTTCATCTCTTTAGCACAAGAAAGGGGAAATTCCTTTCTGTTTGTTTGCTTGTTTGATTGTTTTTTTTTCCCAGTAGTCCTTTGCCCTGTTTCTAGCCCATGAAGAATCCAAAATAGTAAATTTGAAAGTTGGACCATTTTTGTTTTACAAAAACTGCTCATGGCCTGCATGTGAGAATTCACCATTGCTTTTTTCTTTTCTTTTTGTTCCACATCCTGTAAATATCACGTAAGTAAAACGATGGAGATAAAAACATTGAATTCCATTTCCTTTGTAATACTAGTTTTACCATTGTTTTGCCACTTATGTGATATAAAACACAGTTTGAAAAAAACTTTAAAAGTTCGTGATAAGTTCTCTCCTCCTTATGTATTATACAAAAGAATGCATATGTTCTCATTCTCTATATCATTAAAAAGTGCATAACAGACTTTTATTTTTACTTATATTTTTCTTTTGAAAGAAAAATCAAAAAAGCTAATACAAGAAAAAACATAATTCTCTGAAACTATAATTCAGGTGGAAAACATATGGAAAACATAATGAAATTAAAAGTGTGTAGTTCAGTGTTAGCTGGTGAGCTATGAAGTTTGTAGGATGTACTGAAGTAAAAGATCCCTGTATCTCTCTTTCTTTTTTTTTTTTTTTTATTTTCTCTTCCCTTAGCTGCAGAATGGTACCCTTCTACATGAAATCATGCTCTATACATCTATGTGGGAAAGAGAAATGTCTTCACTGTATCTTTAGTACAAAGTGAATGGCAGAACCAGGAGCAGGAGTAGCTATTTCCTGTTATCCATGAGCTTCCCATATGTTTTTGATCTGGTTATTATTTATCATAATTTTGGTCAAGGTTCCCTTATTCATATCACCTTCTTAAAGCGCTTAAGAGTTCTATGTCTCCATACGCTGCTTCTTTAGTAAATAAATTAAAAAAATATATATTCATGGAATGATTCAGATCTTTAGTGGGCTTTAGTGGGCTAATTCATTCTCCTGAAATACCTCTGTCTTTCTTCACTAACTAGATGATGGGCTAACAGCAATTCAGGTGCCTCAAGTCATACAAGACAAATCTGTGTTCCTGTAGGAAGAAGAATCAGATCTTCAGTGAACTGTTTGGGTGACACTATGAGAATTCTACCTTTCTGTCTGTCTACACTTAAAGCAGGTACCAAGAAGGACAATTTCTAACTGTGTGACCGTCCACCCATGATTGTAATATAGGATGAAAAAGGTTTTTGGCAGTCCTATCTGAAGAAACAAGGTCTCAAAGCTTGTCTTTCCTTACTCTTCTCTTTGGCATTCCCCAGCTTTCATAGTTAGATGGCAGATTCTTCCAAACCTCACATGAAATATTTTCTTGCACAAGCTGTGACACAGCATGGAAAGATCAAAGACTCCTGTCTGACTGCTCTTCTCTGCTACTGTTGAAAATATTTTCCAGGTGCAAAAAAGGCATTTAACCCTTTCTTCAGCTTTTAGGTTAAAGAGAAAATAATTCTCTAGTTCTTAGGTTGCATTAAACCGAGATCCAGTATGTTGTGTGTGAAGGAGGTTTGGGGAGTTTAAGGGTGGTAAATGACCAATTACTTTTGTTGTAAAAGAGAAACCTTAAGGGATGCTGTAAGAAACAAGATGGTAAATAATGAAGACTGGGCCAGCCAATGTCAAGTTTATCTAATCCAAAGCAGAATTCTTAATCTATTCCCATACCATATCTTATCTATCTCTGTGTGTATCTATCTTTTTATCTCTTTGTTATCTATGCATATTAATGGCATAGAATGTTCAGCTGAGAAACACAGTGGACCAGCATCCTTAAAAAATAAAGAAAATTTTGCTGAAACAGATTTGAAAAATCATCGGTACCTTGTCCTGATGCAAAGCAAGATCAGCTGCATCTAAAAGTTTGTGACAAATATCTAATCTACTTCAATAACTTGACATGCAAATGGTTCTACAATTTTCCCACTGTGTAAGTTCATATGGTGGGTGTAGTGGCTCCAAAAATACCTGTAGGTAATTTGGATGATTTCACAATTATATCACACTGAATAGGATATATTAAAGGCGATTTTTTTTCAAACCTTGGAATTTTTTCATCCCCAAATGGATTCACAGAATCACAGAATGGTTAAGGTCAGAAGGGACCTCTAGAGATCATCTAGTCTAACATCCCCTGCTCAAGCAGAGACACCTAGAGCACGTGGCACAAGGTGGCATCCAGGCAGGTTTGAAAGATCTCCAGAGAAGGAGACTTCTCAGCCTCTCTGGGTAGCCTGTTCCAGGGCTCTGGCACCCTCACAGCAAAGAAGTTCTTCCTCACATGGAAATTAAACTTGCTATTTATTCCTTTCCCTTGTTGTGTCCCTGGCCACCACCAAGAAGAGTTTGGCCCCATCCTCCCTACATTCATCCCTAAAGTACTTGTACATGTTGATCAGATCCCCTCTCAGTCTTCTCTTCTCTAGGCTAAACAGGTCCAGCTCCCTTAGTCTTTCCTCATACAATAGATGCTCCAGTCCCTTAATCATATTTGTTGCTCTACGCTGCACCCTCTCTAGAAGCTCCATGTCCCTCTTGTACTGGGGAGCCCGGAACTGCACCCAATACTCCAGGTGTGGCCTCACCAGAGCTGAGGAGAGGGGCTGGATCACTTCCCTTGACCTGTTGGCAACACTCCTCCTGATGCAGCCAGGATCCCGTTGGCCTTCTTGGCCACGAGGGCACATTGCTGACTCATGGTTAACTTGTTGTGAACCAGGACTCCCAAATCCCTCTCCGTGGAGCTGCTTTCCAGCAGGTCAACCTCTAATTTGTCCTGGTGCCTGGCTTTATTCCTGCCCAGGTGCAGGACCCTGCACTTGTCCTTGCTGAACCTCACAAGGCTCCTCTCTGCCCAATTCTCCATCCTGTCTAGGTCCCTCTGAATGGTAGCACAGCCCTCTGGAGGGTTGGCCACTCCACTCATTTTTGTATCATCTGCAAACTTGCTGAGAATGCACTCTGTGCTCTCGTCCAAGCCATTGATGAACAAGTTGAACAGCACAGGGCCCGGTACTGACCCCTGCGGGCCACCACTGGTCACAGACCTCCAGCTAGACTTGTCCATTTATCACAACTCTCTGGGCTCTGCCAATCCATCTGGATTCAAAACCAGAAAGATATCAATGTGTGTCATCTTATCCTGATGTTTCAGTCATCATGATATCTTGTTATAAAATAATTTAATCAAATAATCCAATCCAAATTATTCATAACGCTAGAGCTGTGATATGATCACAAGATTTTTCTTGTAGGACTTAGAAATGAGATAATCAAGATGCTAGTCTGCATTTGGCATGCTGGACTTCACAGGAGCAAAGACTAAGGTTGTCTTGGAGATAATGTACTTGAGTGAATCTGAAGCTGTGAAGTCCTGGGTAGGGAGGAATTAGTGTGGCTCTAGAACGTAAATTTCTTTTCTAACTCCACAGGTATCTTCCTGCATGACCCTGTGACAACTCACTTCTACTTTCTCCCACCATTTGCATTGCATCCTTGTTTAGATAATACGTTCTTTCAGGTGGTTCTGTGTCTCCTTGCAGATTTCTGCCGTACCTAGAACAATTTTTGCTCTTATCTGAGGTGCACAGATGTCGATATCCTGGTGTGGATTTATTAGGAGGACTGGAGAGGGCTTTTGAAAGCCTGATCTTGCTATCTTTTTTACATACCACTGTGTAGGTTCCCTAGTCAGCATGTGTCAAACAAGCATGTTGTGGGAGGAATGTGGTTGAACTGGAGAGAAGAAGAAACCTTGCAAAACATCTGTTGGCTGATTTCATCCCAATTTGACAGATGGGGTACAGATTGCAAAGATGTTACAGCCTTTGTGTTTCATAGAAATAAGTGGCCAGGTAGAAGAGCTATCACTAGCAACTCCCCATAGCTTAGGCTCTACATAGTCGAATGTCATTAAAGATATTAGATAATAAGTGAAAGAAAGAGAAGTTTTGAAAGTTGAAACTATTCATAGGCTTTAATCAGAGCTTGCACCATATTAAACAAGGAGACCAGCTACCAACACAAACACATTCACAGCCTGGCTTCGCTTGTCCCACTGCACAGAATAACTGATTTGGGGGCATTTCTCTTGTCTGTCCTTGATTTACCCTATCTCTTCCTTTTTCAGAGCATTTCAGCAGAATTATTAGCTTATATCTCTCTTACAGAGAAAGAGCTGACAGTTGAAACGGGACAGAGAAATTAATAGTTTGGGTAAGAATTTTATTGTAAGATAAATAAAATTTATTACAAGAATAAAACAGGGGAACAATTAAAAGAGATGAAATGATTTGCCCAATGTTGCACAGAAAAACTGTAGAAGATATCAGTAAAGACAGATATTTTAGAGCCTAAAACCAAGATAAGAAAGATGAAATCATCCTTTCTTTCAAATGGTAAAGCAGTAGCAAGCAATTACATTGGGCTCTAGGTCAGATCTTGAATTTGGAGCACACAAGCATTTCCAATTACAGGAGAAAAAAGTATATATTTAACTCTTTGGTACTCTGGTAAACAGAGACCTTGCATTGGTGTCTTGAAATAGAAATCTGTGACCCTTGAATTCCAGAGTCCTACTAACTATATCAATATTATAGCTGGGTTTAAAGGATGGTAACCCCCTTTTTAGGTGTTTAAATAGTTTTACATCTCTATCCAGTATTTGTGGATATGGTTCTGCACTCACAAAATATTGCATGACTCAACTGGTGGGAATTTTCCATTTGTACTGAAACAGCACTTTTCTTTCTCTTTAGCACTAATAATTCAGGCCCTGTGTCTCTCATTTCATAACCCAAAGGTATGGAAGCCCTACTTGCATTATGCTCTGTCAGCTGTGTCACAAAAATACTGATTTAAAGCTCTGTTTTTCCTTCTTTTGCGTGTTTCCAACAATGTCTGGATAAGAACTGTGTACAGGTGCCCTTCTATGTTTAAATTTCTCTCAGGAAAATCAGTGATCCTTAAAGAGCAGATAGGCTCAATTAAAAAAAAAAAAAAGAAAAAGAAAAAAAAAAGGAAAAAAAAAAGGAAAAAAAAAGAACCCTTCAGGCCACCTTTCTTTCACAAATTACTGTGATAATGAAGAGGAAATGCTGAAGCTTGTATTTTACTTTCTACGGGATTCATAATTTAAGCAAGCAATACTGGCCTTCTCTCTTATTGCTTGTTACTCCATCCCGCACACCTGGAGGAGGGCAGAAAGGGAATTAAGGGGAGAGGGCTAATCAGAGTTGACAGAAATAAGGAGCAGTACCAATAGCTGATTTTGTATTTCCACTACTGTCCCATCCAATCTTGCTGCCCATACATGTCCATTTCTTAGGCAATGTTTTTTATTGGAGGTATCTTCTCCCGCAGATCTATCACCGACAAATACTAGAAAAGGTGAAAATAGGTAAAAATACCTATTAAGGTTTGGCTGTTGAACATACCTTCTAAATAGATGCACTATCACTGAAATCTTTTTAACTACCATGGTTAAAACTCAGATTGCATGACAAGAAACACTTTTCCACTGATCTAAAGCCATGAACAAGTTGCCCTACCCCAGAAGTCTCTTCTCTATATATATTCAAAGATCTTGGACTAGAACAGTTGATAGCCGAAACATTTCTGTTATCTTACTGAGGTGGTGAATTCACTAGGTAACTTTTGCTATGAACATGATTTTTTTTGTGCATTGCACTGACTTTACTCAGATTAACCCTACCTAGTGCTTGCCCCCCGAAGTCAATATAATATGACATCTCCTGAAAATATATAATAATTATAGGGTCTTTGATTTGACACTTTTGAGGAAAAAAATGTAAATAAAAATAGTTTCTCTTACTACTATAGGTGCCTTTGAAACATAAATTAGAATTTCTTGTCCTAATTTGCCGTTGACAAGTCTTAGAGGCAGAGTTAAGACAAAATTCTTGAGCCAGCAAACTTGCTTCTACAAGTACAAAGGAATTTAAAGAGTGGCCTCAGGAAGAAATGGATGTAGCTGTCAGTCACATGAAAGAATTTAGAAACAGAATGCAATGCTTTGTCAAATGGTAGGATTCAAATGTAATGGCATGTCGTTGACCCTGGTGCTCAGCAACACATATTTCAAATCCCTGAAGATTAATAGGGAAGATGGTTACAGCTCTCACAACAGCTGCTGGAAAGTGTTCCTATCTCAGGTTTTAATTACATGTATTTATACAGTAAAAAAGTCCTAAATGCAATATAGCCTGTAGTATGCAACAATTTTGAACATTTATGAGATTCAGGCAATTAAGAGTCTAAACTTTCAAATGTTTCCAGATGGCACACTGATTAACAATTGTGTGAATTTAATATTTGTTTAAATGTGCTGCTCTGTAAAATATTTCTTAATAGTATATGAATGCATTGCTATGAATCTAGGAGCAACTCTTCTTCAAGCACAACTTGCCTCATTGCCTGAAGAGGTGGAAATCTCATTAGCTGATTATATAGACCAAAAGCAGTAGCAGAGCAGTGGTAAGAGATGAAAAAGATGAAAAAGAAGCCAAGCTATTTCTTAACTAATGAATGTTTCTCCTTTCTCTTCAGATGCACGTCCCATGGTATTCATGCAAGCCACTTATAGCAGCAGTCTCACAGTTCTTGCAAATGAACTTACTCATAAAGATGGTTCCTGGAGGCTAACGTAATTATGAATGTTGACATCGGTTGCATATGGTAAACTGAAGGTGAGGATCTACAGGCCTTATTTAAAAAAAAAAAAAAAAGTAAAAGAAATAAAAAGAAAGAACCTACCTCTTAGAGCTTTCAATGGGCTTAAACCAAATAAATTCTTTAAATAATCTGTCCACATCTTCTCTTGATATTTCTTAGCTTTCCACATGTACCATTCTTTTGTTGGTGAAGATTTGAATCAACATCATCTCCCAGTTACGCCAAAATCCTGAAGTTTATAGGTGAAATTTATTCTTGTACAGGGAGAGAAAGGGAGACAGCTATTGATGGTGATGGCAAAGGTTATAGCTATGCATCTAGAGCTCTCAGAGATTTCTGTAGGAGCTTATGGTCTAGTTTAGAGCTGATACTGGGTGAGAGAAAACAGGAAAAAAATGAAAATGGAATGAAAATATAAAAGGCCTTATAAATCCCTCTAAAGCTTATAAATGGAGGAGAAAAAACAAAAAAACAAACAAACAAAACCCTACTGTCAGTCATCTGTAATTGTCAGACTCTGTCTTCTGCCACATCCAGGGAAAACTGAGTTTTCATTATCTACATTATTTTCAGTATGTCCAAGGGAGATTCTTTTCCCCTCTTTTCAAACCTAAGAGGAGATGAACTGCACCCTGAAAGTGCCTTTTGTTCTCCACTGTTTGCAATGAGAGTCTGGTCTGACTCTCTCTCTCTATATATATATATAACTTTAGATAAAGTTTTGGTCTAAATTAGGTAAAGTAAATCCTAGTGATAAAGAACATAGTTCTTTATCTTTCATAGTCTGAATTCCAAAATAAATGTAATACATTTCCAAAATCATTGTTATTGTATGTGTGTGTGTGTCAGGGTCAGCACATACAGATTAAAAAACTCAATGTAAACTTCCAAATTCTAACTCTCACATCTGACTTTGAACCTTAATAAAAGCTATTCAATGCATGTTCTTTCTAAGATGCAATTTAATCAGTTAGCTATACTACTTCCCTTTCTTTCCCTCTGTTCCTTTTTTTCTGTTTTTTTCCCTTGGGTTATCTATGCAGGATGCAGAGCTAGTAGCATTCATGTTGGTGCAGCATTTGAATTTCTGCATAATCTCCTGGTTTTGAAATTAAGCAAAGGGAGATTAGTCATCCCTAAACCTGTAGGGAAACAGAAGGAAACCTTAAAAATTAAAATAGCAAACTGAAGTTGCACAGAGTGATTTTAATAGATCCAGGAGAAACAACGGAAACCTATGCCCTAGGCACTGGTACTTGAACACCTGTAAAGGAAATTTATGAAGTGGGTTTTTGTGGTATGTTGGGTGTGATTTTTAAGGACTGTGCTTCTAGCTTGGAAGCAAGAAACAGAAAGATATTCATTTGCTTCCACATGGAGCTAACACACAAAAGGATAAGGTGGGCAAAGCAGCCAAGGAAAGATAAAATGTGGGCAACAACTAAATGAAGAGAGAATATTACAATTTTCTTTTGTTTAATACCTAGCTATTGGAGAAGGATGGAGTTGGGAATAGTTAATTGACTTAGGGCCCAGTGCCTGGACATTGTGCTTGGTTTTGCAATTTACCTGACACCTTAGGTAAGTCACTTGACTGTCTTCAGAAGTTTTGCTCATTTGGGAAGCAATTGCATGATTGATGGAGACAAGAGATTTTCTCCTGCTATTTCTTTGACCACAGTCTTGAACAAGGGTGCAACTAGTAAAAATACCTAACATGCTTTTGATACCACTGTGGGCTCTGTTTGATGACAGAACTGAACTTTTCAAGATCTGCTTATTCTCTTCTTGCCAGGGATTATATTGTTTAAGGTGGAAGTTAAAAAAAAATAGTATACACACACACACAAATATGTATATACATATATATATATGTCAGCTCTCCTGATCATTGAATTATTAAGTCATGTCAATTAGAAAGAAATTTTGCCAGTTCTATTTTTCTTCCACAGATGCTTTACTTATCCCCTTTATATGGTTCAAAATGTCAGTGGATCCTGATTTTTTCTCCCTGAATTATTATAAAAGAAATTAGATTTTTTTCCCCAGGATTTTTGCCCATGAAGACAGAATTTTGAGGACCGTGTTAATTAGCTAGAGGAGTTGATGAAGGTAAGGAGAAAGGGGAGTAGAAAGAGGATGCTCTCCTCACCCTCGAAAGCAAAGATAGCTGCACCAAGTTCCCAATAGAGGAGACCTGTTCCAGATATGACCTCCCACAAAGCCATCACAGCGTTGAGGAGTTCTGTTAAAACCCCTTGATTTATACAAAATATGTTCTAGATAATTCTACTGAAAGAAAGAATGACATCAAATATAAATACTGTTATATGGCTCTTCACTAAAACTAATCTCATGAAGAAAAAAACAAAACAAAACAAAAAAACAACGTCCTCCCCCACCATTACAACTTTGATTCTCATAGCTGTTTCCAGGAAGAAACTAACATTTTCTTTTTTTAAGGTATCTGTTTGATTAGCGTGGGCTTTAATGCTTGAATTTTAATGAATTAAATCCTATTTTTCCAGTGTATTTTCACCACTCTCTTTTTCAGATCTTTCATATGATATATTAGTCTTTTTAGATTTGATAGGCAATAAAAACAGACCAGTCAGTCTGTTAGTTCTATAACCTTCTTGCATTTAAGAAATAATATAAATAGCATCAAGACAGTGAAAGAAATCAATATGTCAATTATTTATATAGAAAACAGTCTATCTAGTAAAATGAAATTGCTTAGTTCCTAAAGGGCAGAGATGAACTTTTTTTGGCTGCTTATGCAGAAATGTTATAAATATTTAAGTATAAATAATAAAATCTTTACATGCATAAATAAACATGAGACTGATATTATAAACATCACAGCAGCAAAATATGACAACTGCTGCATCTTCAGAAAAATAGATATTTTCTATGACTGCATTAAGTATAAACTCCAAGCTGATAAGATACCTCTTTTGTCCTCTAATTCTACACTGCTTTAATCCCAAGTTCCGTTTACTTGGTCTTTTTCCAGAAATGATCTGAATACTTTTCTGGAACACACACTGAAGATGAAACATAACACAGGTTATGATTTCATTAAGAACTGGATACTAGGCTTAGCATGGGGCAACTGAGTGAATTTTAGCAGCTGGTGGTGTAGGGGAGAGCAGCTTTTTTTGAACTTATTTCTGTCCGCAGAACTGAAAGAATGAAGAGGTTGACCAGACGGACTAGGTCAGTGGTAAAGATCATCAGAGATGGACCTGGATTGGAGAATGTAGTGACATTTTTGCAAAAGCAACTTTTATTTTTGCTCCCTCTTTGGCTGTCTGGCCAGAGGAGTGGCCCCTGATCCATGGCTCGTCTTGCTGCCCTGAGCTGATGTTCTCACTGTCTTGCTGAACTACATGACCAGACTCACCAACATCTTCTGGACCACAACTCTCTTCATGGTCAGCTGCTGTGTGAGACATATTTCAGCAGAAGGAGCTGTTCCATTAGCACCATTTTACGAGGAGGGTTGTTTTTGAACCTTTGGTTGCATGCATGCTATCAAATAAAACAGGTCCTGGATCAGTCAGAGCTCAGTCTAGGCCTACAACTAAGGGGAACAACGTGGCTTGAAGAGACACGCTTAAATTCTCTCACTTCCCTGTCAGGGTGACCATATCCAAGCCACATGCAGGGATCAGCCCTGAGCACGTGTCATTTCTTCAGGCCATGCCCAGTTATCATCCAGGAGTGCAAAAGCCAATGCAACCCGAAGCTGTGTGGAAACCATGCTAACATTTAAACAATTTGGATAATTGGACATTGGTGTTTGAAAAGATGTCCTGGGCTTGATTTATTTGTTGGTGTAGACATAGCCTTTATTTCCAGTGGAGAATTATGAGGTCTTGAAGTAGAACTTCATGTTTACCAAAATGCTAGAGTCTAGTGCTAAGACTACAGGAAATTCTGTGAAGAGTCCCTCTTCCCCCGGATGCATCCATTTAAGTCATTTTCCCTTGCTAACTCATTTATGAACTCATTTTTTGTTGTGTAACTGTTCTAAGCTCTTAATCCATACTGGCATTTCTGTAAATTCACCAAGAGTAAGCATGATTGTAAACATGCAGAATAGAAGAATACTCCAAGAAAGCTAAATAAGGAAGTTCAGAATTATCATTTAAAATTAAAAGTAACAGTTGCAGGGGGAAAAAAAAAAAAAGTCCTTGAAGACGACCAGAAACAGGCTCTATCTTTGGTGTTGTTTTAATAGTAGTCCCAAGTTCAAACGTGAGACCACCTGCCCAAGTGAGAGATGGAAAATGTTCAGGACTATTGAGCACTCCACAGATTTTCACAGTGGCTCGGCAAAGAGCTTTTTAGCACAGGTGTTTAATTACGACACATCAGGGAAGCTCATGGCATTCTGCGCACCTTAGACTCCCGCTTCCACCTGTGCGGTGGACTTATGTCAGCAACCAGGGCTGAAAAAGCAGGTACAGTGCAATGCTCACAGGCTCCAAAACTGCCCTGGGGCTTTTCCATCTTGGTTGGAGCAACAAAGCTCATTGCAAAGAAGCCACAGGTATAGACCACGTAAGCACAGGCATAGCGCTCGATTAGGAAATGCTCTGAAGTTACATGTTTTTTTTTCCTTTTTTTGCAATTGAAGGGTGGCTCACAAGCAGTTTGGGTTACAACACCATGCTGGGACTTTGCGTGCAGAAGCCTTAGGAATGAAAGAATCATCTTAAAAATTCACGAGAATGAGGCCTGGAAAGTTTCCAATGCAAACATTTTTTTTTTTTTTCCCTCCTTCAGAAAATGCTGAGAATTAAATGTGTGGTGGAAACATTCTGATTTCAATTCATTTTAAGCTGCCAAAAATACAAAAGACAAGAATGGAATGTCCTGAAAAACTTAAAATACACTATTTCAATCTTTTCTGAGATGAGATAGTCTAAGTTTCTATTTTTAGAACTTCTTAATTAAAATAAATTGTTCTAAATTTAGCTATAGTCCTTCAGTGTTACCAAAATAAAATATTTTATTCTGAGTCCATTCCTCTTCCACAATCCTGTTTTGTGGCAAATTTTGTCATAGATTCCTTTTGATATTTTTTTTTTTTTTTTTTTTTAATTACATTGATACAAGATTAAAAACCTATTTCCTCCCTGGATCTGACCACGAGTGTAGGATTTATAAAAGGAGACACAAATGTATCTTATTAGCACGGGAACCCAGACACTTTAGGTTCCAATTTCAATCTAAAAATAGAAACTATTATCTTCAGAATCATGAAGAAGTGGATATTCAGATTGGATTGATTCCAAAGTTCCTTGCATAGTTATGAAAATCTATGTCAAAACATAGAAAGTAGTGAGTTGATTTTTCCAACAAAAAGGAATTATAATAATAAAAAAGACTGGGTAGCTGTGCCCTTGAAGAATACATACACAGCATCATACACAGAGCCCTGAAACAGTTCTTTGATTTTGATCTCCCAAGTGAGATACATCTCACCTACCCTAAAACAATCCAGAAGATAAGTCTAAATCATCCACCTAGGCTCTTTCAACAGGTAGCATAGAAAGACTGAAATCTTTAGAAGGTGATTCATCTCTGCAGGATGCTTATCCTGGGATGATGTGAATGAACTACAAAGGACTATAAAAAGTGGGTAGATGATTTTGATGGGCAAGGTGTTTAATTCTATCTGAATAGAGTTGAGTAAATTTATCCCAGTTCTGTGTCAGGGAAGGTTTCATCTCACCTAACTTCCATTAGTAATAATGATAGCAATGTTAACATCTGTTTAAAATTACCTTGGTTTTCTACCACATTGAATGGCACTCTCAGAGCAGGATTCATTAGGACGATACAAATTTCATCCAAATATTTCCATTTCTTTTTCTATTTGTTCATCATAAAGCAAATTTGAACAACAAGCTTCAATGAGAATGTTTACTCTGAAGATTTCTAAAGTTAAACAGAAGGCAACCTCTTGTATTCTGACTATGAAATATCTGTGAGTAGTATTTTTCTTTCTTTACACATGGATTCTGGCGACTGAATCTGTTATGTGACCAAAGTATTTCGATATTAAGTTTCCATGCATCACAGTAAAATATATAAATAAATAAAGACATAAAGTATCTTCCCATCATTTCAGCCTGTTCTAAGGTTATGAAACAATGCCCTTCTGCAATTCTTTCAGGTTTGTGCTTACAGGAATGCACATCTCCAGGCTGGATCTTGAGACAGCAGCTTAGACCAATACCTAAGCAGTGCTCTTGTATTTTCTTGGGTATGAGGAGTGAATATCGTGGACTGGTGTAAATTCCAGAAATGTGAACTATTTTTCATTTAAGAGTTAAAAAGCTAAATTAAGCTTGAAGACAGCGTGAAAATTGTTCTTGAGAACTTTGAATTTTACAGTATAAATCTGAATCTACACTTTATCAATATACTTATATTTGATAACAAAATATTGCTTCAACACATTGAGTATGCAGAATCTTTATATAATTGTGAATTATACAAAGCAAAAGCATCAGTCAAAGCGTTGCAACTTGGCTTTTATTTAAGTGAGCTTTCCTAACTTCAAATCTGGTATCTTGAAGTTAAATTAAGATGCAGTATCAAGTAACAGCAATTGAAATACAGTTATTGAACATAAAATAGTTTAATTACACTGCCTCTTTCCTGACATCATCCAAAACTTGTGAATACAATGCAATCCCTGCTAAAATGTCTAGCATTTCCTATTAACTTTGATACATTGGGGTGATCTACAGGGATTTCTAAATGAGAGGGAACGTGTTCCTCAGCTCGGATATCTTCTAGTAGCTCTAAAGGCCATCCAGGTTCCAACCCTTTGGCAAAGATTTTCTTTACAATTCATCTTTAAGCTGTTTTATTTTATTTTGTTTCACTACAACTTTTTAAAGCAGTACTTACATCACATCTATTTTTTCTTGCCTATGGTAAGACAATATCTACAGTGACACTGGAAATGAGGATGGGATTCAGCTTCCTCGTTACTCAAAGGAGAAAGACAGGCAGTTTTAAAGGGTAACTCATGTCAGGCTGTGACGGTCACCTTTATGCTTTGGAAATGCCTCTCTATAGAGGAAAGTTTGACAACTGACTTAGACCAGATGTTAACTCACAGAAAGCTAAAAATAAACCTAATGAATCCCATTATCTGTATCTGCTACACAGAGAGACAGACAAATCAGGTCAAATTTTGTTTGTTATTACTGCTACCTATTTAAAAACAAAACAAAGCAAAACAAAAGCCCTATGCTGTGCTTCTTGTGAGGAAGGAATGCAGTTGAATCTTTAGAGCGTTCTAGTTTTCAGGACCAATAACACAACCGTGTAATTGTTTAGTCAGCAGCTTGTGAGGACATGTTTAATATTAAACCATTTAAGAAAAGAAAGCATTATTTTTTTAACTGGGGAATGCTACTGTTAAATATCTCTCCAGCTAATGTAACTACCTTACTCTGTCTTGTTCAAATCTTGACAATAATTATCCTGAAATAACTGTAGATGTTTTTAATACAGAAACATGTTTACTTTGACAATTTTAATTTCCTTGCTGAGAAAAGGGTAAACAGTTAAAACTATGACAATCCTAAGTGAAGAAATGAAGAAATTCTGTTTTATAATTTTATTTCTTTGGAGCCTGAATTTGAAGAGCACTACTAGGAAGAGATTACAAGATGTTAGTTTTGACTTATACTAGTCTTGCACAGAGATTTAGAAGAACTGTGAGATAAGAGCTAGAATAAATCACATGGAGATATTTCTTTTGCCTCTGTCCACATCAGAGGGTCCAAGAGGTGGTAGACCCGTCACTGAGAGGTACTCTGTAGGAGGGAGGCCAGATGTGGGCATGGTTTGGGTCCAGGCTTGTTAGGAGAGAAAGTTGAGGTATGTAGTAAGGGTTCCAGCACAGCCACAAAGAATAGGAAGATGATGGAGATAAGGTACACACATAGCACTATTTAAAAAAAAAAAAAAAAAAAAAAAAGTAATATATCATTGTTTATATATTAATTCCTTCCCAAATTTACAGCATGCTACAGTTAGACTTAGAGCAGTTTTGCTAATGAAGACATGAATTAAGAGCTGGAAAATAACATATTGTGCTGTATGTAAAATGAGGAAAATCATGCATAATGCTTCCCCTCATTTGTACGTATTACATTTACGATTGTCAAAAACAGGATTAACTATCCCTCTTGGGTTGTGCATTCCAAAATGCTTAATCTATTCTCCCCTTGATACGACAGAGTAACTCCCATTCATACACAGGCATACTGAAAAGAGAATCTACTCATTTCACATCTCTCATTAGTTTCCTAATACTTTTCATTAGCACCCAAAATCACTGTACTTCTCATTAAGTAGAAAAATAATTCACCCATATAAAATGCTGCATAATGAAAGCCAAGCTGAGGAAAAAGAAAAAAAAATCTTAAATTTCAGAACACATATATGCATTAGTTAAATATAGATTATTACCCTTTAAATTCCTTGAGGGTCTTAAATTCCTTTCATTAATGCCTGTAAACTCATCAAGATCTGCTGAAAGGAGGGAATGAGGAACAGGAAAAGGGCAGGAGCAGCCATTCTTAGTGGATGATGTCTCTAACAAAAAATCCTCCCATCTAATTTTAGGCACCTGAGTACTATGAATTAGAAACCTCACATTCTAGGCCCCTTATATTGCCAATGGAAAGATAAGAAGAGCTTCAATTTTGAAATGAGGTTTGATAGCCTCAAGAAGTGATTTTCCTTCTCTATGAGGAACTTTGAGCAACTGATATTGTGGACAAGGTACCCACATTTTGGTGGGATGAACCGTGTGGCCTCAGAGGCAATTTTCAAGTAACAAAAGAAATGCACAGACAAGAGGAAGAGGTTCAAGAAATAGAAAGACACATGACTGTAATCAGTATTTTAAGAGTTATTTCTTCTGCTGAAGTTACCTTAGCAGAAGAGAGACTGTAATCAAACTGTTGCAAGTCTCCAATCCTAACATCCTTAGCAGCTGGTATACATCCAGGGTAACAACTAGCTTAAGGTATCTGTGAGATTTTTTTTTTTTTTCCACATAGAGACAAATTTTCTTTCTTTCATATACAAGTTTTACTCCCTAAGATTTGAAGCAGTGCCTCCCCAGCATTACCCCTCTGAATTCGATCATCTGTAATGCCTTAACATTGTCAGGTTTCCAGACTCTCTCTGAAATGCCCAAAGATTTACCTTCTCATTCCTGAAAGATTTTGGTTTCTCTGCACATCCTGCATGTTTCAAACGGATATTCTCTTAAAGGAGCTTTTCTGAAATCTGTTATGTTCTTTACTTAAGACACACCATTCTATTTTATTCCTCCTACCAAGTGTCTGGGCAGACAGTAGAGGAACTCTATACATAGATAACATCATCACATCCTCACATTTTGATCACTCAAGCTGTTTAACAAGGCTCAGATTCTCCCACCCAACTTTAGGCACTTAGCTGAGAGGCTCAATTCACGGCTATCATCATTTTATCTTCCCTCCGTAGACAGAGAAAAAAGATCAGTTTCCCCAGGGTGATTCTGGCCTGACTATTTTGTAAATATCTTTCCCTTCCTGATTGTAGAGGGCATCTATTGGGGTCCTAATCTCCATTGCTCAGAGAATTAAAGTCAGTTGAGATGAATAACAAATTAATTAACCAACAAGAACAGGTCCTCACTGTGCTGAAGCTAAATTAACAATACTTGGAACTCTAGACACATTTCATCAGAACTTTATAAATTCAAGGGAATTCAGATAAGCTAATCTGTTTTATCCTGACTGCAGTTTTTTCATGCTTGTTCTTAGTGCCTTCTTACTAGGAGAGGGAACATAACAGCAATGACTTGGGAAAGTGCTAGCTAAACAGAAGATTCTGGGTTTCTTTCTCCATAGCTGTAATATTCAATATGATTAAGCCTTTACTAGAAAAAAAAAAAAAAAAACACATAAATAGGTGCAGTTGTCCTGTGGTCCTCTGATCCAGTTACTTTTGAGAATACAAAAAGCTAGAAGGCGGTCATGTGAGAAATAGGACAGAAAAGGGATTCTCAGCACAAAGTATATTTGAGTATTTGAATTCTGAGTCTTCTTCATCTTTCTACTTTAGTTTTTTAAAAAAAGTAATCTTGTTTTCTACATAAAAACAAACGCATCCAGACAAAGTGCTTTAAAAGAATAAATATACAAAAAAACTACAAGTGTTTCAAGTCATTCGAGGATATCTGTGATACGTCAGCACCGTGGCTTTGTGCAATGCAACACACCAATAGTAGCCATTTTGCTGTGTGAAATGCAATATTCACACTTTTGATTTTTCTGATGATAATTCAAATTATCTCATTTTAACAGAGTCCCAATCTGCTAAAAAATCTATGGAAAACTGAGAATCAGATATTAGTTGTCCTGGTATAAAATAATTTGATTTAATTTATGATATGGTAGATCAGTCTGATTTAATCATAGAATCACTTTGGATTTTATGTTGTGTCATTGTTCAGCATAACTCAGACTATCTAAGTACAGATATATTTTACCAAACCTTGGAAAGTGGAAATTCTTAAATTTATGTGTATGTTTACAAAACCACACATTTATGTTATATTAGAATGGATATGTGATATGTTTTATTTATATTCAAAGCACATTATGACTACCCACTTTATTAAGCAAATAGAATAGTGCCTATGGTAGTGCAAATATTTATAGCTGTGTTTTTTCACTCTGCAAACTAATTTGCATATCTATATATCAGCAGCAAGTTAACAGGACCAGAGACCTAGAAACTCTGAGTGGACAAAAGACACCTTAAGAAGCTACAAACCAACAACCAGAAAAAGCCTTTTAGCTGTAAGTCAGCAGACTTTTATGTCAAGCTTGGCTGACTAATTATTGCTTATAATTTGCATTAGGATTAATTAACTAATTAGAGAGGAATGTCTGAAGGCAAAGTTATGGCTCTGCTTGTCAAGCTGAGGACTTTAATTATTCTGATATTTTTAATTATAATCAGCTGCTGAATGAGTATTACATTGTCAGCTACTATAGCTGAGACTGCAGTGGGTAGGAGAACTGTAGGAATTGTGGGTATTTTATTAGCACTTCACCTAGAACCAGAGAAGGGTAATGCCAACCATACAAATATAATAGGAAAGCCTTCTGGCTTCAATATCTGTTAAAAGCATGAACGTAGCACTATGCAAACCGTGGCAGTTCAGGGTTAAGTATCATTTTAAGTGTAAGACAGAAACTTTTCCTCAGGAACTCTCCCACACCTTTATTTGTCTTCTTATTTTAACCCCTTTCTAGTGCGACTAGGTTGTCTCCTGGTCACTAGATCCACACACTTTTGCATATCAATTAATAGCGAATTTTTTATGCTGCAAGGATGAGAGGCCCTATCCTTTGTGGAACGGGATCATTTTTTGAGACACAACATATCTGATTTGTTTGCCAAGTCTTCTGTGATATAATGGCTTGAGGGCTTGATCTCACAGCCCTGTCAGTAGTAAGTTTGTTCAGTGATTTATTGAGGCCACTCCTTTCCTACGTCTTTCTATGATAACCATCACCACGACATATGGATGCTTCGTTATCCTCAACAGATATAATCGTACAACCCCTGGGTCAATACTCACATTTAAAAAACTGCAGCAGGGGAATAGATTAACTAAAGGCTGGAGTGTCAATATAAGGACTTCAATATAAATCCTCTGTTTGTTGCTTCGTTGAAACTTAAGCCTCTAAATGCCAAAGGGTGGAATCCAGTCACCTAGTTTAGATCCAAACTTTGACACTGATGTTTTAGACATTTGGCTTAGGGTGGTTTGTTGGACCTAAAATAGCTGCCTGTGTTCTGCCTAGTGGTGATGTTTCCCTCTTTGACCAGGTGCATTTGCAGGGCAACCCAATCTGAACCACTTCTGCTGAGATCATAAGGAATTGGTACAAAATGCTAGGTGTTTTGAGTTGCCATGCACCTATTCCCCTCCAAGGGGTGAGCATACCATTACCTTCCATTTATTTAATGGTAAATTGCGAGAGAGGAGTTCTGTGTGCTAAGTATCTGGAGGTTCATTGAACGCACTTCATTCAGACTGTAAGCACTCTGATCACTAGCACCTTCTTTTTGAGCCACTGAGGAGTGGCAAAATTCTCTGAATTGTAAGGGAAAAGGATTGGAGGAAGCTGGCTGAGCTGGTAGGTAGGATATTCAGCTGCAAATGGGCAACAATGCAGCCTAAACTCCCCCAAATGACTTTTAGATTAGACCTTCAGAGACTAAGAAGCCAGCTCAGTCCTGGAGTGTCCCATGCTTCTTCAGGCTGAGGGTGTAAGCAGCAGGTTGTGTCACCTTCATACCAAAGTCTGCCTGATAGATCGTGTCCCACCTACATCCAGCCTCTCAGCCGCCTTCCAAGAATACCTCAGTAAGATTCAGACACCGTTCCAAATAAACCTAGATTATAATGTCTGTCTCCAAAACTGACTTTTCCAGCTACAAATGGATAACTGAAGTAACCATGGAATTTCCGTGGAGCAGGAAGGCATTTAGGTATGTTCAGCATTAGGCAGTTCTGAGAAATAAGGAAAGTGGCTCATTGTCTAGGGCTTAAAGGCTTTTTGACTAACACCTATTTTAGGCAGAACAGAAGATGACTGAATGCCACATCGAATTTCTCTTTGCCAAACCTTCTCAATGCCTACAGTTCAACACGCACAGAAATGCACCTCCCCCTTAGGAAGGCAAACAAGCCCACCTAATCTCTGAATACACTGTGTGGAGCTCTGTATCTGTCCCCTGTGACCAGAGGGAGGCTGGGATGACTGTATCCCAAACCGAGGCACTTCACTTAGATGATGAAAGTAGGTACATGTATAAACCAGATTAAGATTCACAAAATAAGCAATTATATGATCTGTCTTGTGTATTCAGTAGCTATAGGATTCATCTGACTTAAATCTAACTAGGTATCCTGCCTGCTTCCTACAGGCAATATGCAAGTTCCATTCTCATGTCACTAAAGTGTGATTTATCTTATTCTACAATGGATATCTGAAATAACCCACAGGAATCTCACTCAAAGTCTATACATAGTTTCAATGCCCAACTCAAATGTATATACTCACACTCAGTAATTTCTTTCCTAAAATTCCCCTCCCCTCACACAGAAGACAACCAGGGGAACCTTCTCCTTGCCTCTTTTAGCAACTAAGTGCTGATGTGATTGCCTGAGGAAGCCCAGATTGAATTATTGCTATCTGGGCAATAATTCCTGGAAAGAACATCAGTCCATTGGAAAGCAGCTATTCTGTGGCAGGTCAAGGACAAACTTTCCCATGGATCTGTGCAATTTTTGAAAAATAATTAGTTCTCCATGAGAACAAGAACTCTTTCCCCATTTCAGAGGAGTGATCTAATCACATGAATAGAAAGAAAACAATTCATTTTAAGTTCAGTGGCTGTGTAATTGCTTTCTGCAAAGTGGAACAAGTTAAGAAATACTTATACGTTGTTATCTTAAGACCTCCCACTGAAACCAAGGAGCAGAATATTTGATAAAGCGTATTGTGCTTTAAAAAGTAGATAGAGGTTCCACCTATCCACCTTCTTCTGAACTAAGGAACAGGTTCCCACGTGCATCCTTCAGTTTTGACTTCTGGGTGCATGAGTTATCATTTCACAGGCTCATTTAGCCCAGTATTGCTCTTTGTTCCATTCAGTGGAATCTTCACTGACATCAACAGAGTTCCTCCAAGCTTATCCTCTTCCCAATTAAGACATTGGAACTGTTTGTTTTTCTGGTACCCAGTGTGTTAAGTATATGGTCTTGTATGCTGCAATAAAGAAGTGAGTAGATAAGAGGCAAACCATGAAAAACAGACTGCAATTTGACCTTGGATATGCTCAACATGTCATCCTGGGGAAACAAAATTCAAGCTTGCCTGCACTGTTTGGAAGGTTTGAGCTATCTCTACTGAAGCAAGAAAATCTCTTATGCAGGCCTTTCCTTGATCATAAACAAATAGATGAACTCAAAAAACCCTGCCCAAAACACAAAAACCTTTCCACACTTGTGTAATGGGAATGAATGTGTTTTCATTTATTTACCAATTGAAAAAAGATGAAATGAACATCATCTGAGGATCCATGCTTTTGTGTGAACACTGTGATTTTCTACAATGTGTAAAATAGTGTTCATATGTGTAAGACCAAGATTTGACCCTAAAACAGATAATATATTTGCATTTGAGATATTAAAGGAAACCACAGCATGGGAAAGATATTTACCTTCGAAAAAGCAGAATATGTTATGTTCCCAATGTATGCGCTTGTTTAAAAAGTTAATGTCTTAAGCTTTCTGCCTTCTAGTCATTTATATCTAATCTAATTAATGCTTTCCAACCAAACATGTCCCTAAGCAGGCCCAGAGTACACTGACTATTCAAAAGACATTGCTTACCTCAGGCCTTTTCCTCTCCTTATCCTATCCTAAATTTTTGACTGTACCTTGCAAAAAAACTACTTAGTTTCACAGGTTTGTCACTGGTTCAGCTTTATGTTCCTACAGGTGAACTCAAAATGTCCAGACTTGCTCTCTCTCTTTCAGATCAATCAACCTTTTTCAGTGTGAGTGAAAAGTGAATCAGATATGCTAGTATTAAGGCAATCCAAAACATTTGGTAGAGCCATTTATCACTAAGCATAAACTAAGGAAGATTAAAATGCTATTTTACATTTTTCCCCTGGCACAGTAATAGTAGAATGCATGTCCACCCTTGAGCTGATAGGCTCTTAATCATCTTGCCTCAGAACGGCAGTGCCATGAGGATCAGAGCCTATATATATACCATCATTTCTTGAATCTTTGGTTCAAGTTAGCTCAAGTCTTTGCAAAGTTGTATCTCCTGCTTGCAGTGCAGATGTACCCTCAAGGGAAGTGTGATCCCAGGGCAGCAGGCTGAAATGTGATTCTGAAGAAGTTGTGATGCTCAAGAAGTCACTGAGTCCTCATAGACTTCTTTGCATGAATTCAGATTCTCACTGCATTCGCACACGTAGGGTCACCCTCTATGGTGACAACCCTATCTTGACTTGCTGCTGGTCCAGCTAGCTCTGTCAGAACAAAGTGACCGTTGTCAGATGTATGTACATCATCTAACTAGGTTTCAATGCACCCAAGCAATTCTGTAATATAAGTAATAACAGCATTAGCACTATATTAGTAGTAATATATATATATATATATATATATACATATATTTTTTTAGTGAAGGGCATCTTCTGCATAGTGGACAAATTCTTTAAAATATGTTTTTGATGTAAAATGAAAACTGAATTTCCCAGGCAATGACGATGGAGCCAGAACCAAATGTTTGTGTTTACTTCAGTTTCATTCTCCTGGGATATCGGACAAACATAAAAACTCAAAATTGCACAGCAACCAGTCCTGGAAAACATTTTTGGATATAAACATTGAATATATACAAGATTATTGAGAAATCTGAAAGCAAATGATAAAGTCTGGGCATTCAAGTCCCAGAAATAAAGACAAAAAGGTCAAAAAGGTGGAATTCACCTAATCTAACTTAAGACATTTTTACGTGATTCACCCTTTTATACACCTGTTTTATGATGACATGAGTTGCATACTAGTAATTCTAACATGGGTTGACCAGCTCAAATATAGGTATCTACAGTATAAACAAATATAGACATTCAGGGTAAGTACTGTTATGCCACACATCTCACATAACATAATTTTAAGAACAAACTTTTAGACATCTAAGGTTAGGTGAGGTAAATGTCTCACATGTCCTGTAAATGAATGCACTAAAGATAAACTGACTATTGCTTTTCTCAGCAAGCTTATTTCAAAGGCATAAAATGTCAATAGAGAGAAAGTAAAGGCATCATAGTGCTGCAGCTACTAAGAAAGAAAAGATTCTTTGGTAATTTTAAATTGGTTATATTGACATTTCCATAGCTTTGGGAAACAAAAGGAAAATATTCAGTAAGTAGGAACAGGCAATTTTTTAGATTCATTTTTGCTCTCATTGAAGGACTTAGTGGCAAGTCAAGCAAAGCAAGGCAAGAGGACTCCATTATTTTCACTTTCTCTAATGCATCTAGGACTTACAAAGGAAATAAAAAATGTTTTCTTTCAATTTAAAGAATACAGACTAAATGTTTTCAGTGTTTTCCAACATGATCCATCAAAAGAAGAGGAGCAGAGAGAGGATGGAAAGGGAGAAAAGTTATAGACTTAAATAGTTTAATGTTTTCTCCTTTTAGGAATCTTCTTGGCATAAATGTATGTATGTATGTATTAGCTGACCAAAGCCAGGATGACCAAATGGAGCTGATGTTGGTCTCAGGATGAGAGAGAACAGTATTTACCTTCTTTGGAATAATCAGAGCCTTGGTGCCATAAACTTTACTTCATTGATGTATTTTAGGTGACGGTAGGTGAGTGTTGGAAACTGCGTGTTGTGAGTCACGGTTTTCAAAACAAATTGAAGATCAGGACACAAACTTTATGATGTCTTAAGGCAATTTGATTTGCCAAGAGGTGATGATGTATGCTTTCTAAAAAAAAAAAAAAAGATACAAAACATATCAAGATTATTCCCACTTAGCATGCTAGGAATGGGAAGTTAAGAATCCTCCACCAAGAGCTTAGAAAAAAATGACAGGCACAACTTGAACTTTGTGTAAATATATCAAACATCTGAAATTAGAAAAAGCCCAAATAAATAAACCCTTTCCCTTTCTTTAATGCTCCCTAGTCTCAGCCCTAATGTAACTGTTGTGTAAATTAGAGATTCAAACTTAGTGTTTTAAGTTAATACTTTTTCTGATACTTTCGTTCTGTCATCTGTTTGTGTTTGAGAATGTCAGATCAATAGGAAAATCTTTATTGGTTTGTTAATTCTTGTCTCTCTTTCCATTTGATCAATCGGAGTCTAAAATCAGAAGTGAAACTGTTGTCGTGATGGCTCCATCGATACCTGCAAGTTGCAGTCACGGAACAGGTGCAGTTGTTCGTCATAAATTGATTGCAATTTTTTTTTTTAATCTTCTTCTATTTGCTTCTTTTGTTTTAAATACAACAAAAATAAGTATTTTTCAGTCCATAACCAGACAACCACCCAGAACTTTATATGACTGTCAATGCTCAGTATAACTACTTCAGTTTTTAGTGGCTGAAAATCTGTCCTTCTTTATTCTCCAGTTTCATAGATTGTTTTTCTAACCATCTGTCAGTTTCCTTTGTTTCTTTGCTGAAACTGTTCACTTCTTTAATGGCAATCTAATGTGTGAAACACCTCGCTGAGGAAGTGGCTGTAACAGAATTTCAAAAAACTAAAAAAAATATGTTCGCAAATTAAAAAGGTATATAGTTCTGTTTCAAAGTGAATAAGGCGTTTTACATGGATAACAATCAACTATTTAGCTTTGAATCCAACAATATACATCTTTTCAATTACAATGTTTCTACATTATTTTGAGAAAAATCAAATATTTTTTTAACTAAAAAACTGTTTCAAAAAATGCAAAGAAAAAAACTCTTTACTGTTTAAGAAAAGAAAAAAAATCTCAGGAAGTAGAGAGTTTATATTTCTTAAAAAGTTACTTTTTTTTTTTTTTTTTTTTTTTTCACTTCCCAGGAGAAAAACCTCAGTAAAATCAAGAAACTCATGAGAAATCTCAGTGTCTGAAATTTCAATTTATACCACACATTTTGTGAGTGAAATACCCTGCCAAAGGAGAAATAATGAAGAATTATCCAATGGAAGATCTTTTGATCTGTTCCTTAATTTTTATGTTATGTTATGTTATGTTATGTTATGTTATGTTATGTTATGTTATGTTATGTTATGTTATTCAGAAGGTATGCATGCATAGACAGAGGAAGATGCAATAATGTCTGGGCTGAACGTTAATGAGTTGCGCATGACTCTATTGATAAGAAAGTATTTGCTGATTACTGCCAGATTGTATGATGCTTAGAGAAAAGGAGAAGTACAAATGCAGAGAAGGCATGAGTTTAGAGAGGTTGATAGGAAAGTCAAGGGCATTCCTCTCTTTCCAGATGTAACCTGGAATCAAAACATCAGTTTCTCCAAAATCTTTGCTTTGGATTCACTATCAACAGGAACTCACCAGCTTTGATTCACCATTATTGATTCACCGTTATTTTTCATTGCTAGTAGGAGGGCATTAACTGCAATATTCTCCTGACTTAGATATGGTGCTGTTGAACAGAAACAATAGCAAGGAAGCGAAGGGAAGGCCATGGGCAATGCTGCCCTTACAGTAATACTTCCCACCACCAAGCTCTTTGGCATTCTTACGTCCCTAAAAATTAAAACCTACAAATTTAATCATTTCTCTTAGGTAGTTAGATATATCCTTGCCTGCAAAATTTGTGTGCCGGGGGTGTTGCTTAATGCCATATAAATACTTAGCCACAGGCCTGCCTGTGTAATTATGCCTAAACTTTGCCCTGAAGGAAAACAACTCTGGTTCTAATGAACCACTGGAAAGCGCAAATTGCATGTTTAGATTAAATATATTTTGTAGACCTTTTCCCTAAAATTTGGAATTATCTTCTCCAGCAGGTAAAGTTTGGGTCTATTTTAGTTTTATTCAAAATAAAAAATATGTCCATTGATGTTGGCAGTACCATATGAATCATTGGTAAAAGCAGGATTAGATTTCTAGCACTGGTGATTCTAAGTCTTTTTCACAAAAATTTGAGCTTCCTCACATATACCTCAGGCTTGATAATGAATTATCATTTGCTGTATGCCAGCAAGGACCTTGGGATATTTTTTACCCTCTTCTAATGCACTGCAAAAACATGAGGCAGACATTTGCTGCACAAAAGATTTTCTGGGCATAGGTATTGGTAGACCATCAATCCCTCTCATCTTCAAAGTTACTTTCAATGTATTTTGATTTTCTTTTAGGAAAGTGTGCAACTGCATTCCAACTAAACATGAGAGAATAAATTGTATATGACTTTTGCCCTTTATTCTTACAGAAAGAATTCTCTCCTATGGGATGCCCATATAGGATAGAGATCAGTCATTAAAGGCCTAAACTTATATTTTTCCTTCTCCACACATTTGATACAAACCCTTAAAAATTCTCGTCTCTTATATTCTTTACCCAGATGAAAATTCTCTGCACTTATGTTCATGTAAACACAGAATTAGTCTCCTGCAAGTTTAGGTGGTGGCAGTTCCTGAACACAGTCATATTTTGCAGATAACAGGATTAGCTTGGATGTGGGTAATAAGTTGGTGAATCTCCCCCTGGCCATTTCTCAACACTGTGAGAGCACTAATCCTTTATGCTTTGATGTCTTCTAGTTTTCCATCAGGTGCAGCTCGGCACTTTTGTCCTGGGGCAGTCAGCACTCTTATAAGATCTCATAGTGTCCTCATTAGCTGCGCCTATTTACACAGCCAGCCTGTTGAACCCAATTTATAGTTTATGTGATTAATTCCCAAAGTACAGTAAACCCTAGCTTTAAGGCTCTCTATTATATGACTGCATCTCATATAAGGGCAAACACTAGCTATTGCTCTTTTGTTATATGGCTTCACTATATATAAAACTGTAATAATTTTGCTCTCAACTATACATTAAACATCATTATATATACCACCTTTCAGACATACAACCTATAAAAGTGTTGCACATTGGATCATAAAGAAACATGCATGCCACAAGAGTCACTTCTTAGCTCTTTTCTATTTTGATTTTCAAAATCTGTGTCTTTTACATTTTATATTACAATTATTGATATTCTTAAGTTGAACAAGACACATAATTTATAACGTTTTATCCATGGAAATGCAGGTTGCAAAGGCTTAGCAGTCAAAGTAGCAGCCTATAATCACTGGCACATTTCTTTTTCTTTTCTTCTTTTTTTTTTTTTTTTTTAATATGCAGGTTTTGTAGATAAAAGACTTATGTTGTGAATTTTTATCCAGTCATTTAAGTCAACCGATGACATCTGTCAGCTCTGCTATACTTCCTCCTATTGGGTATAAGTTATGGGAGTTGGACCTTTGGTAATATGTATGCAAAAGAACATTGTATCTGTTTTTTTTAATGGATGATCATGGATCTCCTTGAGGGTTCATTGGGAGAAGCATCTTGCAGATCTTCTACATTTTCTACCCTTCTATTTTCAAAAATAACACAGCTCCTTGGAATTACACTAGATGATCCCTATCATAGAAGCTAAAAACAAAATCAGAAAATCAGAGTATATTGAGCTAGATGCTGAAAATACTGGGTAGCCAGCAAAAAAATTTTGCTGTAAGGAGATAATTTTGTATAAGCACAGCTGACCAAAGTTGGCTGTTTAAAAATAAAAGACCCAACTTTCCATATGATGAAAACCTATGTTAGAATCACATAAGACAGTTGCCAAAACAAAACAAAAACAAACAAACAAACAAAAAAAAAAAAGCAAGAAAACCCTAGAAATCACAAATAGCCAAATTGTGACTGTTGAAAAAAGGCAAAAATATATGTTTGACCACTGAAAACATGATTCTGGTTTTAAATGAGTTTAGATCTCTATTATTTTCAGTATTATTTCCTGTCTGACAACCAGTATGAATTCCAGCTCAAATACTTCAACAAAAATCTTAGGGAAAGGGTGCTGCATCTCTGTGAGTTTCCCTTAAGTTATATAAACCTTGAACTGGACCTGGAGTGACAAACCCCCCGGAAGAGCAAAATCATTACTTAAACTTTATGCCTTTTTGTCCCGTAATGTTTCCAGCTAGAACTGTGACACCTATTTACAAAGATCTGTACAGGGAGAGCCAAAATGTAAATGCTCACACACTTTTGCATGTATACAGAATATATACAGTAGTTGTTTCAGGGCACCTGAGCCTATTTTTTGGAGATAATGAATAATTGCTGTTCAGGAATTGTGAACACCAGCAGTTCCAAAGTTCAAAAGCTGGCCTATCATAGCTTTACACAGTAAGCATGTTTTCCTTCTTGCTCTAATGTTGGATTTCACATTGTCTGCTCTGAAGTATATACCATGTCTTTGAATATATTCAGCTAAATTAATAAGTCAAATAAGAGAAGCAGATAACCTTATCAGCATTTCCTTCTGTTGGATCCTAGACTGAAAGAAATGAGCAGTTGTATGAGGTTTTATATAACTTTATTTCTTCAAGAATATTACTGAGTACATATTGGGAAATTTAAAAAGATATTGCACATATTATTGCAGCAAATTTTTGTTTTATTTTCAAAATGTATGACAACGAACACTTTGTGATATTTACTGATTCTGGTTATGAGCACAAAACCCCATAAAAAAATGACCACACACAGACTGCAGAAATTTAATGATCTGTGAAGATGCTGCAGCATTTGAGTAAGTAATATAGCTGAAATTTTCAAAAATAAATGAAATAATGTGATGTTGTAAACACTTGCTTGGACACTGTAAGAAGGGATTTATTACTTTCCAGTAAGTAAATGTCCTCTTGATCCTGGTAACACAGTGCCCTCCCATCAACCTCTGTCCTCCATGGAAAAGACAACAAAAACACTGCAAAGGTGTGTGGTATTGAAATAAAATATTTTGGAGTTTCGGCACTGAAGTTGCTGTGAGTAGAAAATTCAGTGGGAATGGTAACGAATATCTTGTGTATATCCAGTTTGTTTAAGTATTCCCTAACCTGATCATCCTACACTGAGGATATGTCTTCTTTGTTCTGAACTTTCCCCCTGGCCTCAGGGGCCTGGGACTCCTGAAGGCAAATCTTACCGGTAAAGTCCAAGGTGAGGAAGACACTCAGTATCTATCTCAGCCTTTTCATGCCCGTGTCGCCATGCTTCCTGCCACATTTAGTAGCAAGCCTATATTTTCCCTAGGCTTTCTTTTGCAGACGATATATCTACAGAAACCTTTCTTGCTGTCCTTTACATCCATCTCAAGATTCATCTCCAGGTTGGCTTTGGCTTTCCTAGTCCTATCCCTGCACATCTGGACGGTGTCTATATTCTTCCTGGATCTCTGCACCCCTAAATATAAACGATGATAACTAACAATTTTACCCTTCTGCTTCACTTATTTTCATAATTTTGACTATTTCAGGTCTATGTATATGAAACATTGTTTTTATCACAATTTAGTAAGCATCGCTGGCAAAAACTGGATATTCTACTTTAAACAGTTTTTTTTTTTTGACTGTTCCATAAATGTTTTTTTCATTAAATTAAATTACAAGAAATAATACTACGAGGGCATCAACAAAAGTCAGAAAATTTTTCTTTTTTTTTAAAACTTAACGTTTTTCGTAATGTTATTTTCATTTTAAAATAATCTCAAGAAAGGAGATGGAAATATTCTGTTCTGGGAGACTAGGAAAGAAAAGTCATTAAAATTGACAGTTTTCAAAAATATGTCAATTTTTGAGCCTAACATTGTCTATTTAAATGTATATATATCTATGCACACCTGCATTTTTTTACATGCATATCTATATATATATTTGATCAGCTCCCAATGAGAGGTATGAGTGACTTAACCTAAAATACATGACTATATTCCATGTCTTCCAAACCGAATTTAAGGCTATGAGCAGCAGAAGTTCCTTCATGTCCCTAATAAGCTTTCTTTTTCAAAAAACATTTCAATCCCTTTGAAGAAGATTTACAGTAAAATATAATAGCACATTGCAGTAATTTATGCCTTTGCATATAGATATATAGGTATTAAGCATTAGTATGCTATCAATTATGGGCATAAATATAGATACAGGCGTATGTATAGTCTTTCTTATTAAAAAGAATGATTTTTGCAAGCTACCAAAGCATTTTCCTCTAACCTAATTCCTGAAGTGCTGTAAAATGTAATAGACAAGGTCTGTGCCTGTAGGGAGAATTTCTTTTCATCCCAACTTTCCCCATCTTCCTAGGGCATGTCGTCTTCCACCTCAGAAACTTTCCCTGACTCTTCCAGTTCTCTCCTCCTCATTTGTGCTTAATTCACTTCTCATCTGCACTACATCCCTATGGCACTTATTCTGCCTCCATCTCAGAGGTTCACAAGTCATAGTCTTTAAGTAACCACTTTTCTAAGCCATTCCCATGCAACTGACATGTCCTGCTTGGGGGGGTATTTCTTCCTTGCATGTTTTACAACAACCCACAGTTTCAATGATTTTGCCATTTTGCAGGTTTTTGCCAAGCGCTCTGTCTTTTCATGTCCTGTTACTCACACTGTCAGACTGGTTCAAAATAAAGGCTTTTTGGGGGCGATACCAAATTCTAATTACTGGTCCTAAGAAAGACCACTTGTTCTTCTCAGTGTGAATTTAATCTTATCTTTCATGCCTGAATCAGAAATAAAGGTGTACCTTTTGACATTCATGCTTACTGAATTGTCCTACTGATTTCACTTCCACAGTGCCATGAACTATCTTCCATGGAACAGTACCAGAAAGTACCCTTGATTTCTTGAAATAAATAGAAAGCGAAATAAACTGTGAAATATACTGTGCTTTAAGGCCACATTCATTTATGAAGATGAAGAGCCCACTGCTAAAAGATTTGCTCATTTTCTGTAACTACAGCTTATTCTGAAACATTGTCAGAAAAATGTCCTTTTTTCAATAAAATGTCCAATTACTGGAAGAGTAATTGTTCATTATTTAAATACATCTATCTTTGTCTTCCATATACTAGGAACACCGTGACAATGCAGTGGTTTTCCATCCTGCTCAGGAGAAAGGAGAAGGGAAAGTAAACATTCAGGTGATGTTATGATAAAGCTGTGTTTGACACTTTGCCCCTTAGAAACCATGACTTTTAGTCATCAAATATGAGCAACGGGTGATGAAGTAACCATCAGCTGATGTTTATGCACTACTTTGAAGATGAGAAATGTTTCTCCATGCTTCTTTTTCTTCTTTATTTCCCCACTTCTGGCAGTCTTGTTAATGGGACATTTTTTAACCCAAAGCACTATTTTATCCTTTTATTTTACAAAGATAAATTAGACATTTTATTCCATTCTTTAAAAAAAATAATAATTAAAAGAATAGAAAAGTCTGATTTGATTCCTAATATGCAGTGAAAGCTTAAGCTGGCTAATAATTGCTAATATACTTTGTAAAGCTTCCTCTGACTCAGAGCCAACTGCAGAGGGCAAGTCAAAACAGCCTTGGATAAATAATTAAAGCATTTAGGGATATTAGGCTTATATTTTGATCCTAATCTTTAGCTGGTATTAATCTGTCCAGCTCAATAGAATGAATAGCTATGGTAGCAGCAGACTGGATCTTATTTTCAAAATTTCCACACGTCCTAAATTAGAATTTTTTTCTTCATCACCATTTTTAAATTCAGTTATTTATTTCTTTCTAACCAAGAATGTATGAAATATTTGTTGAATTGAGGTATACACAGATTATTATACTCTGTTCTCTGTACCAGCTGCAGAGGTGGTTTCAGGTAGAATACATATGTTGTATTTTGGAAGTTGGATTCACCTCCTGTAACTTTAGCTGCCTGCTGGACTGACATATACATCTAAGCCAGTTACCCTGAGCTACTTTTAGATTCAGCAGTGACAAAAAGATGCTTCTGAGAAACAATTCACCTTTTCTCTAGTAAACCTCTAAAATATTTATATTGATCTGAGAAGAAGAAGCATCTGTTTCTGCTGACTGATTATAAGAGGAGCAAATACGGCTAATTCACATGTTTTCATCTACATCATTGTCTCTAAATTTAGGTGGGATGAAACTTTAGCCACCAAACTAGTTTGTCAGTTAAATGCTCTTTGGTTTATGCAAGGCCTCTTTCACAGGAAATGCTCCCAACCTAGCAGAAGAGAGAAAAATCTAGTGTAAAAGTCTTCTTCAGAATGGTAAGTTCCTCTATAAATACAATTATCGAACTGATTTCCTTCACCTTTCACCCCCTTTGCTTTCCTTCTTCCCACAATATATTCTTTAGTTCAGACAGAACCCCCATATTTTTCTGAGCATTTTTGAGGCACTCTGAATATCAGTGAGCATTTCCTGAAACTTGCTGCCATGTGGGATTCTGTAGGGACAGTGGTCAGATGAACATGTTATGGACTGGGCTGGGACCAGTGACAGGACATCATTCCACTACTCGAAAGTTATTTTCCTTATATACAGGAAGAAGAGAAGTCTTCTAAGTGCCAGAAAATGGCCAAGACTCCACAGTTTTCCTTTATCAAGGTCCTAAAAAAATGGATTTGCTGGATTCTTGCTGCCAGGGAAGAGACAGTTTAGTTGAAATAAACACTGTTTGTGGAAGTGACCTTCTTATGAGTCACCACCATTTCTTCAGAAGCAGGATCAAAAAACTCAAATCTCCAGGGCTTTTCATCTCATCTTCCTCTTTCCTGTGATTACTGAAAAACCCTATTCTTTGTGGCGGCAACATTCAATTTTGCCCACACTCCTTCGAGGATTTGAGTTATGCTTTGAGGGAAATGTGTCAGCCGCCAAATGGAGCTGCTTTTGCCTTAGAGGCCCACATACTCCCGTTGCTCGAATCGTGAGATAGAAGAGGAATTCAGAACAAAAGTAAAATGAGTTATGGCTGTTATGCTGCTGGAAAGCTGAGATGCCTTCAGATGGTAGGTTGCTAGCCCAGGGAGCTGTTCATTTTGGAAATGAGTATTCTTCATTCAACGCTTCATGCATTTATTAAGTAAGAGATAGTAAAACAAAGGAATTCAAGAAAGAAGGCAATTTAATTTGGTTAGTAAAGCTCTATACACAGACTCTTAGACTTCTGTCCCTAAATGGAGGTACATACTCATCTGTATGAGTACCAGCCATCTAAGTTTCCATTAGAGTCAACAGAGATCTCATCTACTCACAAGTTAAAGGAGCACAGAACATCATCCAGCTTACTCTTGACTAATAGGTTTCAGTTGCCTAAACATAGACATTTATTGCCATTTCAGATGTGCTTGTACAGACATAACAGAAATGATACAGGATCCAGAGAGACCTCATGATCTTGAACTGGCAGCTGGAGAACAGGTAGAGTAACACCTATAATTAAGCACCTAAATCATAGTTCTGTATTTGGAGGTTTTCAGTCTGTAGAGAGGTTCCATTCTTACCATTGCAACTTTAACCATTTGGAGTAGAGTAGACAGAATGGGTGCTATATATAAGGATGCAAAAGAAAGAAGTGGGACAAAGGAGTGTTGAGAAGACTGAGGAAGACAAATTGATAGTCTTCAAATAGTTAAAAGTCAGATATAAAGAAGAAAGCAAAAACCATCCTCCATATTCAATGAGTATGGGTAAAATAATTATGATATTAAACTGCAATAGGGAGAAATTTCTAATAGTTTGGACTATGAAAAAACAGAGTAGATCACCTAGAAAGTTTATATAGCATACATGTCTGGAATTTTTGGTGAACAGATGGGGCACATGGACTAGGTGTCCTCCTGTAGTCTCTTCCATCCTCCCTTCTAATGATTTTATGCCTGCATTTTTCAATGCCAGGGAATTGGAAAATGGTCCCTGTGTGTAGAAATAGACCTACCCCCATTACATAGGCCTCCTGACACCACCAAATAAATTTTAAATGAGGAGTTAGACAGTCTTTGGTCCTTTAATAGGGCTTTCATGCCAAGGGGCCCAACGTGTTTCCCATAATGAAGCTAGGATGGGAGGAGAGAAGAGGAAAATTTGTCCATTCTTTATATTTCCATAGTATTTTGTAATTAATTCGATGCTTTTACAGAACATTAATTGGTTTTTGATAATGAAATTGAAAGGTTTCGCCAGACACTGGCAAATTAAAAATATACATATACATTTTTGTTTATATATATATCACTGGGTAATAGGTCCTAACGTCAGACAGATAATGCTGACTCCCTCAGGTGCTTAAGGAAAAAATAGCCCAAGAGGAGAAACTGTGAAAGTACTGGGCAATTTAAGGGTTAATCTGCCTTCCTTCCCCACTCCCCTACTCCCGCATAAGAGAAGCTAAGCAGATTAATTAAAACTTAAAAGGATTCTGATTTAGTTATGAGTAAGAAAGTGAAGGGCGGTAGCATCACGCCTATAATTCACCATTGCAGAGTGACATTCGGACAGGCCCGAGCTATAATTATCTTATGATATAGTAGGTTCCCGGCAATTCTTCATAAAACCATGGACTCTCATTTAGTTTTTTTTCCTGCTTCCCCTCCTCTTCCTTCTCATTTCTCCCCAAGACGAAGGCATTTAAAAGTGGTAAACATTACTTTGTAGGAAGATGACAGCTGTGGGTCAAACAAGAGTCTGATGAATCGGTTCTATAAATTCAACAGGTATCTGCTCAACTTCATTTGTCATCCCCTGGTGAAACAGAAATACATTCTATAATACTTCTGTTTAATATTTCATTTTCTCCAATATATTATCTGTGAAAAGGCAAGNAAAGAGATCCAGAGTTAAAAGTATCCCCCCCATATACACTTCAGATTATGCTGAGTATTCATAGAGTAAGTTATTTATTTTCCACACATAACTTAAATTCCCACATTATATACTGTAGGGAATCATTTAAAAATTTCTGTCATCGTAACTTTCAGCCATCAAGATCATAAACCATAGGTACAATTTGTTCTCTGTAGAGTTCTAGTAGAAAATCTATACTGTTAGCTGAATTTCCTTAAAAATATGTAAATGAAAATTCTTAAGTGCACAGGTTAGCTCCTTGCATAGAGGTGATTTTTAATATCTGAGGCTAATCCTGCTGTTTGGATTTTGATAGGAGGCTCCACTGGGGTATTTCAAGCAGGATAGACCTGTAAAGACATCCAAAATACTAGCTGGACAAATCAGTTCCTATGTGAACAGGAACATATAGCACTGTCAGCTTTAGAAGATACAAGTTCCCCAGCCAGACTTTGTTGAAAATAGTCACCTGGAAACCTTTAAAAAATAGTGCTAGTAGTGCTACTTTAAATCTTACAGCTTAGTGGCTAAAATATTCACCAAAGCCTTTGCCAATGCCAATTTATTTTTTCCTTTGTTTGATGGATGCAGCTCACATCTCTCACCTTTCTGGAGTCTCTCTTAAATATCATCTTGCAAGCATTTCTAAGGAGAGGTAAATGTGGCAGATAAGTTTTGAAACTGTTCTTCATATAAAAAATAAATCAGCACACACTAAGCCAAAGAAAGGGCAGCAAATGAGTGTAACTCTAGGCCAGTGTTTAGGCACTAAGGGGAACTTCAGATCTTGTTTCAAAGACAGTTATATGTTTATATAATTTATTTTACAATTTGAATTATTAAGTTACACTATTTAATAATATGTATTCAATGCATTGGTCGACTTTACTCTGGAAAAACTGGAAGCCACTGCAGTAGATACTGCGCTCAATCCAAGGCCTGTATGACAATCTGAGGCTTGGGGTTTTTCACAGTACACCTATTGGACTTAATATCTCAAAAGCCATGTAGAAGAGCACCCGCTTTCTGAAAACTGTCTGATCCTGCCGCAGAGCTTTCTGTGTTTCAATGTGTTTATTTCCATCTGTGACCATGAAGAACACTGGTATTATGCATAAGTACGCTACACCTTAGGATATAGTGATCCAGAAACAGGATATGGAGCTTAGATCTATTGGAAATGGAATATGCTTGAAACTTAAAATGACCTTTGTGCTTGTTTTTAAACCTTCTAAAAGAGGTAGCAGATGGTAGTAGCAAAATCCAGGCATTTCAGTGGAAGTCTAATTAACTAAAGCCCAGTTCTTTTAAGATGACATCAAGTCTTAAATTTTGATAGAGAGACTCTGTAGGTCAGATCTGCAGCAGTAATGTCATGTTTGTTCAAGCACTTTGGAAAGGGGACTCTCATAGTTCTCTCAACATCAGTATCCTTAGCCTTGGATGCCCAGACAACCACAAGATGCAAACAAATAACACATATGACATATGGTGATCTGCGCACATCCCAAGTAGTAGCAGAACCAGGTAGCCTTGTCTGAAACAAAGTGCATGTAAACTCTCTCTCTCTCTATATATATATGTATATAAATATACAGGCGATCTGGGCTGATGATGTAATTTGTCCATCAAGGAGAATTAGTTTGTAAATCTTTCAGTTTACTAGTGCTATTTGATTTGTAGTATTTTCCAATCATGGCTTCAGAGGAGCTAAAGTCTTCCAAATATCCTGAATCACATCTAGCTGTCCCTTGCAAATGTTCTGGACATCTTTAACATCTCAAATCGCATCTACACTTCTTGGTATCTACACAAAGTAAATAAATACCAGGAAACAATCACCAACATCACAACAATCACCAAAATACCTTTGTAAATCAACACAGGATGCACAATTTGAATGCAATGTGATGGGAGAACCAATACTCTCACAGCTGTTTGAAGGTGGATTCAGAGATTTCAGCTCATGTCATAATTTTGATCCTCACTGATAAAAGGCAAAAGTTTTCCAAGATGAAGAAATTTTTTAAGACAAATCAGATACAGCAACAACAACAAAAAAAAGAAATTATAGACTTGGCTTTTGGAGAGATGACAATGTGTTTGTCAATTCTAACAACCTCCCTTAACCTCCATATTTCCTAACAATCTTCTAGCAAGAAGCAGACTTTCTTGAAACTGAAAAGCCCATTCACAAGAAAAAAACATGGTTCCTTACCCAATATTCTTCATTCATATATTTTGGAGGGTGTAGACATGACACATAGGTAACGTTTTAAAGAAGCTGTGTGCTTTGTCCTGACAATCTGGGTAAATATAATGCTTTTGCCCATGCATCCAGGATCTGATCCCAATCCTAGGATGTCTCAAATATTATGCCCAGGATTATGTGAACATTGGTCATAGGATATTAAAGAGGTATATATCTGGTAAATTTATTACTGCATGTCTACAGATCAGCTTCATACACTGTTTTCTGCTTCAAGTGGTTGGATCCTTCCATATTCCTTTTCATCAACCACCACTTCAAAATTAACTGCTTATAAAGCTGATTACCGATTTCTCCTCTTCAATAGCTTTGAGAGCCACAGTTGTTGCTGTTTTCCACTTTTTATTCTTAAACTTTTCTCCATACAAATAACAAAATTATTTTCTTATTATTTCTAGATTTCTTATTTATACACATGCAATGTTCATTACTGGCACATTTTTTATCAGAAAAGTTTCAGTACTTGCTATTTAGATGTCTAAAAAACAACAGTAAAAAAAGAAAAACATTCAAAAACCCTGTGCATATGTTCAGCTTTAATGGTAACATTTCTGCAAATTGCAATGGAACCATTATGACATTTAAACTTAACTCTGTGCATAACATTTGGGAAAGTGCCTGTGTTTTTGTTCTACTACAAAAATTGTGATCACTTTTTGAGTTATTTTTTGAATTTTCTTCAGTTGTTTCCAGAGCTCTGAGCTTTGTCAGGGAATGGCCCGGAGGTCAAGACAATGTCGTTTGCTGATATTGTGAATGCTACTCAGATCTGACTGATTTATATACTTCTGAAAATTATTGTTTACCCACTGTGGCTTGTGTTTCTACGTCTATGCCTGAATCAAAGACGTTCATGCAAAGTTAGTTTTTTTACCTTTATGCTGATGTAGTTGGAAAGCATTTTGAACAATTGGGTTTATTGTTATTTCACTTCAGGCACCTGTGCATGCCTTGGGGAAAATAACTGAAATCAGACTATGAAATCACAAGTGCTTTCATGGACTCTGAGTGCTTCTCCATGTAAGCCCTTCACTAAATAGTAACAACATCAGCATGTAACCCCATAAATGTGAGTAGTTTTTGCACAGTTCAACCCTATTCAATCAAAAAGTAGGTTTTTTTTTTTTTTTTTTTTTGATTTGAAGCAGGAATTCCTCCTGTGTCCCTAGGTCCCTTTAGGAAGATTTTAGTAAAAGTATATAATGATGGATGTACGTAACATGATGAAGAAGTAACCCTCACTTAGACTTTCTTAGAAGAGAGCCATGTAGAAGGACTAAGGCTCCTGTCTCTTCCTGAGAGTAATCCGGTAGTAGGACGCAGCTCTTCAGTCTCACGTCTGGCATCTTGTACCTTGATGCCGGAGTGATGTCACCTCTGCTCTGCAACTTCTAGCGTTGTAGTTCCTGCTGCTTTAGGCAGAAAAGGTCTTTCCAAATGATCAAAGGCATCTGATGTCTTCCTCATCATGCGACTCAGAAAAGTGCTGCCAGGCACACTGCAGAAAAGATAAACTTGCAGGGATCTGTTCAAGACCACATGAAAACATAGGATAAATATGTAAATTACAGAATATTTCCTATTACTGTAGGGTTAAGGATTTTGACACTAATTCTGCCTTGAAAAAGAAGATGTAGGCAGGAAGACCGAAGACCATCTCCACCAGCTTTCTGTCTCCAACATTGGCCAGTAATGACTGCCGGCTGGGAAAGAGCATAAAAAGAAAACATACATTGATGTTCCCACATTTTAACTTTCCAATTTCCTGCAATCTGTGGCTAAGCAATTTCCTGACCGGGGGGGTTGTTCCTTTGTTCATCATAATCCATGGTGGTTTTTTTCCTCCCTTGCTTGTATCTCATTGAATTTGGAACCTGCGAACACTCTGAACATTCGCAACACCCTGTGAGGATGAGCTTCATAGTACAATCATGTGCTGCATAAAGAAGAACTTTTATTTAAACACTTAGAACCCATCTTCAGATAACATCTGACACCACCTTAGTTTTCTTCTATGGGAAATAACAGAGATTTTTTCTTTTTTCTCTTCCCCTATGCTTGACATATTAGTTAATAGAGCTGTCACATCTTTAAGCAGAGAGTGTTTCCCAGCTAAAGTGTCTCAGAGTCTTAGTTTATCTCCCTAAACGTGAAATCCATTCTGCACCCTTAAAGGTCTTTGTTGTCCTTCTTTATATTGTATTAATTCTTCTATATTTATAAATACAGATAAATATGTATAAATAGCTATATAAGCTCTAAGGTAAAAGTGACGATATCATTTGTCTTTGTAGTTCAGGAACATATTCCATGTACTTTTGACTATAAATATGTGAAATGATGCAGAATTTTGGTTCTCCATATTCAGTAAATAATGAGCAGTTGCCATTTATCATGAAAAAATTCTATTTTGAATTGCAATGAGTTCTGGGTTTCAGATTTTTTTTTTTAAAGTATTTATTTAATATTTGCTTTGATTATTCCATCTGATGTTCTACAATCTGGTAGAGAGAAAACAATATGTTCTGCTAATGACTATGTTTTTAATGTCTGATGAATTTTCTTCTGTGAGAGAAGGACACAGCTCTTTCAAACTCAGCAGCTGAATAGATCCATATGCCCTCCAGCAAAATGTTGCCAGGATAATGACACAGCTAATGTAATTAATTAACCCTTTTGAAGTCTTAATGTTTAAAAATTTCAGGTAATAGTATTTAGGTAGCAATTTTATTTTATTTTATTTTATTTGGATTTATGTAAGATTGCAATTTGATACCTAAGGAAAAACCTGACAAAATAAACTAAAAAAGTCTGATCTCTCTAAATGCAAAAAAAAAGGAGAAATTAAGTAAACAGGGAACATTAAGCTATAATTTTTTTCAGTTGCCTTTTTCATGTCATATACTGAATGTAAAGCAGAAACATTTTGCTTCGTTAAAAAAAAAAAAAAGAAAAAGAAATAAAAAAGATTGCTTTGATTGTGAAACTTGAAAGATGTGTTCAAAGTCTAGATGTGCTATGGACTGCAAATTGCAATGTGACCTTAGCTGGAGCATTTAATTGTTCCGTGCCTCATTCCCCGGACTTTAAAAAAGGGGACAATCTCATTTCCTTGTCCCTGATTTTTATCTGACTCATTTATTCAGACTGCAAATAGGACAGGCTCTGACCCTTTTCATGGTAGGAACACTGGAGATACAGTGAGGTTTTGAACTCGATTTAAGTCTTTTAATACTAAGTCCTGCTAGTGAGACGGCACTCGGCATTGATAAATATGTCTAGGCAATGGAAGTAATTTCAAGTTGCATTTTAACTCAATTCAAGAGAAATGGCTAAAAAGTTTGATTTATACTGGTGAAACTCTGCAATAACTCTACTGGTGTACTTTTCTTTTACACTGAAGTGACAAACTCCTCCTCCTGTCTTTCTTTGCTTTTAGATTTTTAGAGGAACTGGAGTTAAAACATCTTATTTTGAGATCACATTTGGTGTATTTTTGACCTGTAAAGAATAGGCATTGCCACTGTTGGTGACATCACCTGTCAAGCAATCCACTACATTCAGAGTCACTGTATAGATGAAAATCTCTATATCACAGATGATTAAAAAAAGAAAATATCACAGATGTATAAATTAAAATTTTTGTCTGCTACCATCTACCTTTTAAAGAGCTACATCTCCTTCCCTAATCAATTCTATATGCTTTTACTTGAGAAAACACAAATGTTTTCATTTGTGACTCCCAATATCCTCACCACTAAAAAAAAGCAAGAATTTTTTTTTAGGGCTCCTAGCATCCTCTTATCTTCCTTATCTTTCTAATTATGCCTCATATAAACACTTTAACTGGACTAGCAATATAACTGGGGGAAATAGGCATATATTTTAGCTCTCTTTTCATGTAAAAATAAATAAAAAGATTTATTTCACAATATAAGATCATATTTTAAAAAACCTTTTTTTGAATCAAAGTATTCTGAAAATACTGAAGTATATGATTTTAGCTTTTTTCTGTAAAATTTACAGAAACGTAGACAACAAGACATTTCTTAATAAAAATCAGTCAAATTATAATCTTTAAAATTATTCAGAATAAACATTTTCATTTCAGTTTATTTTTTCTAAAAAAAAAAAAAAATGCAACTGCAGAAATCAACATAAAGGTGAAAAATAACCATGCTGTCAAACCTGATGCTTTCAGCACTGGTCCAAGAGGTGCTGCTAGGATCAGATAAGTGTAAAACTTCTTGAGTTAAAATCCTGAGTGGGTGTCAGGCATCTAAGAATAAGAATCTGATATATTTTGGATGCTGTGGGGTATTCTGCTTTGCCTCTAGTTGCCATTCCAGGATCGCGTGAGTCCCCAAAGGTCTTGTGGGGACGGTTTAGATATCCTAGTTGCTCAAATGCCATTAGGCACCTACATTTAAGCAACAAAAAAATTTCTCTTATGCCTGCAGTGTAATTCCATTGACAAGCAGCAGTAGGAGACTGTTACCCTTTTGCGTGGGTTAGAACCAGGACTGTTGGAGGGATGACAACTCCACTTATGAGTTACTCCTCAGGTAGAATTGTGCTTCTGTCATTAGCAATTAGAATTAGTTAGTCCTATAAGGAGAAACCCATCCATCTCATACCATGATTTTCATGCTCCAAGGCCCCAGGTAAACTCAGGAACCATTCAAGGTAGAAATGGTGTAAATACATAGTAAGTCACAGATCTTGAGGAATTTATGAGCTGGATGAACAGAGATGAACTGTGTTTCCCAGAGCGGATGCTGAGGCAAACTGAGCTCAGGTAATGCCACAGTCAAATGCAAATCCTATGGCAAAATTGAGAACTGTGCCCTGAGCTCTTGCATGGCTCCATGGCTTGGCTCCGATGTTATAATTCCTCCCTGACTATACTCCTTCCTGGACAAGGAATTTAACACAGCCTGCTTCTACATTTTACTCCCTTGCATGGCCACAACCACCATTAAATGTTTCCTGAGCTGAAGGAAGTGAGCCACTTGTCCTGAGTGAGGTGTTTTGCACAACATAGCTGTTTTCTTGCTTTCTTTTTTTTTTTTTTCTCCCCACTTGGTTTCAGGGTCTTTTACTCTCTTCTCTTAGGGAATATTTGACCCACTATTCAGCAAATTCATGATAATCTAACAACACATTTTTTTTTCTATAATTTCCTGTAATTTTATTCCTTCCCTCAGCCATACTGAGATGTTATATCTGATACAGCCCATCTCTACAGGCATCAGGTGATATTTTTATCATCTCTCTTTAGGAATAATGCAGAGCAGTCTGGAAAGTGCAGAGCTTCACCAGTCTGGCTGTGGTTCCAGGAGCCATGCCTCAGCTGAGCATTACACATTCTAGTGATATTCCAGTTACACTAAGGCAAAAGATGACATAAGAGCCAGGTACACTAGTTTTATGCCAGCTGAGAGCTTGGCTCTGCCAAGGCAGCACAAAGAGTCCGGCCCTTTGGCTGATGCTTGGAGCATCTTGGAAAGAATCCTATTACCATATCCCATTTTTTTCCTCTGGAAATAATCATTCCACTGAGGGTGTGTTTAGTAGTATGTGCATGCTTTACTATCACAGAACACTGGCACTAATCCCCTTCCAATTCTGATGGCAGTATCAGAGTATTAACAGAAGCTTTTTAATTGTGAGCTTTTAAACAACCATATTAAAAAAAAATGCAATATAATCTTGCTCAAGTGTTATTTCAATGCCAATAAAAAACAATGAATAGACTGAAGACCTTAGTAAATAAAACCTTGTTATTTTACTTCAGGGACTGCGATTGTTGGCCAGACTCAGGATTTTTGCTGAATATGAGATTGGTGTTTTTTATTTTAGCCTGAGTAGATAATTCACACTGAAAAATAGTTCAATAATTATTCTCATTAGTCAACTAGGACAGAGCAAGACATAATGGATTTAAGCTGCAATGGGGAAATTTAGGTTAAATTTTAGTACTTAGAGAAAGAAGAAGAAATGGCAAGGAAAATGAAGGAGTAACTTCATTAAGTTACTCCTGTACATAATGATTACCATGGAATTTCCACAAATCTGGAAGGAGACAAAGAGTGGGCTGGAAGGGAGAGAATTATTCAAGGTGGGGTTACCAGGTGGAGTGTTTTCACAGAGTCTTCACCCAAAATTTATGTGTTCCTTGCCCCAAAGCCTTAACAATCACAAAATAATGTAAGAGAAAGTAATATGATGTCACATACAGAAACACTGAAAACACTTTAGCAGATTCTGGATACCAACAGCTCACAGTTTTGAGAAAATATCAAAGATCAACGTTCATTATAAAATCACTGCAACATTGCTCTATTTTCCAGCAGCCCTAGTAAAATGACACTATACATGATATGCAAATGAATGTGAAAACCAGAATGTGACCTTATGCCTTTAAAATTATTGTTATTATTATATTTTTGAATTACTATAATGGCAAGAATACTTTCAAGGCTGTTATCTATTGCATCATGCAATCAAACAATTAATCCTTTGACCCATCTCAATGAACTGTAGTTTTGTAATAGTAATGTGCCCTGACTAACTTAGCAGTGGTCAGCAAAGAGACACTGGAACATAGAGAGAAAAATTCATCCCATCATAAAATATTTTTTTCTTTTAGTTGGAATTGATTATTGCTTTGACATAGTTATCTCCTTCCAGTGGGATAGCAGCAGTTAATAAAAGTAATTCAGACAAAATGTATAATTCTGGAACTGGAAAAGTTAAGGCAAACAAAAAAAACGACTGTCACATAGAGTGCAAAATAAAATTTTTGATAGGACCAAGAATGGCTGTTACTGTCTTGAATCAACTATCAACTCTATGGAGTTGGACTATGTATGTCCAACTGCTCTTGGACATATATGATTTTTTTATTTACATTGGAGAATGATACCCCCTTCACAGATGCCACCAGATGCTGCCACAATGGGCAGATGGGAGAAGAGAAACTGCAGCCCTAATTCAGAGGGAACTAAAATAAGGAGAGAGCTCAGGATAATATGAGTCAAGCGGTGATAGATGTGAGCCAACAGCATGAGAATGGGGAAATGAACACTCAAAGTAGAAGAAATATATCTGCTGAGTGAGGTCACAGAAAGAGGGCATAACAACTGTAAGACAAGGTTATACTTAGGCTTTGGACTGCTCCTAGTGACTAAATCAGGAACCACTTCTGCATCTTTTGGTCTGATAATGAAATCAGAATAAATGAAAATATTCAGAATAATGAAAATAAAAACCATAAGAAATGAGGATAGAAAAAAAATCTATTCTGGTACATGGGAAAAAGAAAGGACCAAACTTTAGAAAAATAAAAAAAAAATCAGAAAATACATAGAGACTTTTCTTCATGCTGGGGGAAACAATGTAGATGTTTTTCATATATTTTTCCTATTTTAGTCCATTTTTACTTGAGTGACTGATAATAACTTTCTCTCTTTGGTCTAGATGTTAATGATAGCAATCTTTGAACACTAGACTTCTGACAGATACCCATAAACTTCCAAATTTCACTGGAGAAAAATTGCACAAAAGTGGCATATATGGAACAGAATATTTCTGTTTACTTCTGTGCTATCTGCATTAGTCCTTCATAACTCCTGATGTCCTTAGCCCATTTGAAATACTGTGATTATATATTGCTAGAGGGAAAAAACTTGAACTCTTTTTCCAGCAACATCGAAGTTCTTTGCAGCAAGACCACAAAGTTCCACACTAGCAGAAAAGAGGAGGCAGAGCACTGTTGTCAACCAATCCATAGATATATGGATTGTATATGTATATGTATATATATGTATATGTATAACTCACAGAAGTAGGAACTTTCAACAGTCTTGTTCATTCTACTTATAAAAGGTCTACATGCATTGCATCTGCATTGCATTAATTTATCTTCCTAGTAATATTATTGTTAATATACATACATAGAGGAGCATATATACTTTTGAAAAATGATTAATTCTTAATATATTTTTTTCATGATAACTGCTTAAGTAACTTGAGGGTAACTTGAAAAAGGGTTGCAACATTTATCTAAAAGCAGAGATCTCCTCATATGTATTTGGATAGCCCTGTTTAAGAACTTTTGCAAAACATGACGGCAAGTTTTGCTGTTGTTTGTACTGTTTTTAAGAAAGTGCTTGCTGTGAAGGCAGCCTTCCAAGACATGTATGCCTCTCCTCTCTCCTAGTTTTCTGCTTCACCAGTGACATGAGTGGTCCTTGGTCTTCAGATTTCTCTCCATTTGTACAATCTTTAGGACCCAGTTTTGGTGCTGAGATGTGAGTAGTTACTTTGTGATTAAACCGAGGAGCAACCTGAAATACCTTCCTGCATCCAGCCAGAGTAGAATATCAAGCAAGGAACAAGAATCATTTATATCAGCCTTGCACTGAAGAACAAATTTGATAATGTTCACTGATTTGGCATCTCTCTCTTCTCCAAACATTCTTCGTTCTGTAGTCATTCCTGTGGTTGTTTGTTCCTAACAATCACAAAACAATTTTAAATGAGTATAATGCCGTTCTGAATTAACTGAATACTTAATATCGATATAACAGTTTAGGGTTTATTTTGATACAACTATGATCTTGAAGCATTTAGGTGAGGTGAAAGCCATTGTTGGCACACATGAAAAAAGTCTTGATAAAACTGCAACATGTGGTCAACTTTTTCTTAATCCAAACAGTCTAAGTATATAGTGAAAAATATAGATACATATATTTTTTTTAACAATAAAAAAAATTCACTGCCTGTCCATGAGAAGGATAAAGTAGCATTTTTCCAAGTAGTCTTTGAAAATGAGTGAAAAGCATGCACTGCAGTAAAAGCAGAGAGGTTTTTTCAACACTGGATTTTATGGTCTTTCCCAGTGTTTGAATGTTCTCAGTCCAGAAGTTTAGATAATAAATTTCAACTACGATATTCCCC
>VZSV01000142.1:686218-717846 GCA_013398735.1 Nothocercus julius
GTCAAGGAGGAGAGCCCCTGTTCCTTCCAATTAGGAAACTCGTCCCATTCCTGCATCTCCTGCAAGAGGCTTGTGATGCCGCGGACATTCCTGTGCTAAGCCCGGTCACATCTCATGGAGATAACACAATTCTCCAATGAAGTATGAAAGAGCAAGCACTCCAGAGGGGAGGGGGACAGGGACAAATCGGGGGTACTCTGAAGGAATTCTCCTCACATGATTACTGCTCATCGCGGCTTGGTGGCTGGCTGTCCTGATCGCCAGACATGCTGGGCCTCGAGGGCTTGTTAAAAAAACATCAGACATCAGAAAAAGGGATAAGTGCCAGGGGCAGCCATGGTGGGGACAGGTTTTCAAGACAGGCCAGGTGCAGATGTGCAAACATCGCAGTGTTGCACACTGCTCACATCCCTCATGGTGGCACCTGTGGATGGATTTGCTGTTAAAGGCCAATACCCAAAGGGATCCTTCCGAAAAATGGGCATCTCTACAAAAGCTAGCATTTGAGACATTTATATTCCAAATGGCTAGTCATGAATTACCAAATTATTTTTTTTTCTTTTTTTTTTTCCCCTTTGGAAAATATTGCCAAGACAATACAAAAGACAATATTCATCAGTGTACATGAGGAGAGAATTTCTGGCAGAAAGGAGCAGGCAGAAAGAAATTCAAACATCTCTAAGCTGTCCATATCTTGGTGGTTTGATCACTCGTGGTTTAAACTGAGGAATCCAAGTGTAAGATATGGATTTATCGATCTAGCAAGTATCTGTTTATGAGTTTCGTCATTTGAGTTTCCTTCCATATCTGTGGAGAGAGAAGGACATTTCCAGAGTGCTAATCAATGATCATCTCACATGAGATGATCTCTGCAGTGATGGGAAAAAACTTAGTGCTTCAATCAGAGGAATATATCAGAGATGAAGTCCCCATTCTGCTGCATTCAAAACTGTCTTTTGAAGCTAATTTTATAGGACTACTGTGCAGTCTTTGAATGACAAACAGTCCTTCTGCTTTCACTATTTTTCTTTTTTTGATTAGGTCAAGAAAAAGAAATAATTTTTTTTTTAAATTCTAATAATTTTCTTAAGCTGTGTCCATTGCCATTATATTAGGAACTGCATATAAAACCAGGAAGAGGTCTCAAATCTTTCCCTTAGATCAAGACAAGAAAGAACATATGCTCTGAGTACCAGCTCCATCCCCAAATGTTTCTTCTGAAGACTATCTCCCTTAGTTAGAGAGTAGTGTTTTGATCAATGTGCAGCTGGAGCGTAAGTTGATTTGATCTTTGCAACCTCTGTCTCTGTTTGCTTGGATAGGTCTCTTCCTTTTATTATCCTCAATATGTTTAAAGTTTTGTAGGGAAATAATGCAAGAGCCCTCCTGTGGTGATTTTGATATCTACCTTTTATACTCCTGATCAGCAAGAAACTAGTAGTCAAGTGGCCAGAAGTATCTGCTTTTAATAATGTGTGATATCCTCTGAGTTATGGATGGAAAAGCTGATTATGCTAAACTATCTCCCAGACTGTATAGAGTTACTTCCTACAGTCAATTCACACATATATTTTTCTAGGCACCATGCTAGCATTTTTCAAATTCCCACACAATGGTGTTCACAATGCTATTATAAACTAATGGGTATCACTCCAAACAAGTTTATCTGGAAATTCACCCAAAATTTCACATGGGAAAAGGGGATCTAACTAAACCCTCTACTAGTACCTCAGATGTTTGTTTTCAGTCCTTAATGCCTGCAATTTTCCAATGTTTGTAGACTCTCGCCTTCCCTCAGGGCTGTATTCAGTACTTTTAATCTCTCCTTTTAAACTGATCCTTCTCAAGTCCCCACTCTTCTCTAAATGCATTTGTTCTTTTTTTTTTTTTTTTTTTCCCTTGGTCATAAAGAAATACCCAGATGGATGAGTTTCTCTCACTACAGTTGTATCAGAACTTGCTTTTGAAGAATTTTTCCTCTAGTCATATATGCAAGGATGTTGCTTTCACAGACTCAGGTCACATTGACCTCGTGGTCACATTTTCTTGCCCTACTACCGTTCCTGGCTAGCTTTATGATTTACTCTGAACTCTTCCAAGAAGTTTCTTCTTCATCATTAAGTTCATATGGTCTCATATTCAGTTGATGCAGGATTTGATGTTTTTGAATTGATTCCCTGTATTAAAAAGCAGTGACTACCCAAGAAAAGTCAAGTCAGTCAAGTCACAGAGGGCTAAGCTACATCATGTTTAATTAGTTAGCACAGGTACCATGGAATAGCTAAAGCTGTCTCAAATCTCCAGCCTCATTTGCCTATCAGCAACTTGCTCATCTACCCAGGCCTTCAGGAGAGGTGAGTATGAAACGGTAGAGTGATTGCCAGACTCCACCTAAAACTGGAAGATACAAGAAACAGTGTGGAATCAGAGGGCATCAAAAAACTATACAGCTCTAAAATCTAAAAGAAGTGGCATTTAATTTTTTACCTGACACAGTCATGATAATTCTAGACAAATGCCTACCTGCCAAAGACTCGAGAAATAACGAAAGTATGATTGGACCCTAGAAAGGCAAAAGTATGATTGGACCTAGATAGGCCAAAATAAACCCTAGAGCTATTGGAATATTTTTCATTAATCCTTAAGTAAAACTTCATTATTTGCTATGTAATAAGTTTATCAATGGTGAGAGCCCTTGATAGCTATGGCAGAATCACAGAATCACCAAATCATAGAAAGGAAGAGATTAAGATTCAAGTTAGTGCTCTTTCATGCAAACTAGGGGGTTTTATTGCACTATTTCTCATCACAGATGGATGCCCCAAGCATCAAGCCAAATGATCTTTCAAAATTAGTGATCAGTAATTCTATTCTTTATGAAAGAATTTGTTTCTGTAAGAAAAGGTTCATACATTAGCTGACATTAATTTTGACAAAATAAAATTTGTCTACAAATAACAATTTAATGCAGAGAATCTTGTCTTCCTGTAATGATCTACCTCCTTATACCATTGACTTGACTGGAGATATGAAGTCTCAGGAAAAATGAACTCTGTTGTCCTGTTTAAGTTCTAGGTTCTTGTTCAGGTTCAGGTCTAAGTCAGAATTTTATAAGAATGGCTTAAAGATTTGCATATATTTTCAATGATGACAATTTTATACATTACTTACATTTGGGAAAATGCAGAAGAATACAATGAAATTCATCATCTGAAGGATGGATTCTGAAGGAATCAGCAGGTAAAGTTTAATGTAATTATTTGACAATAGCACCATTAGATCAGGTGAACTCTTCAGGGAAGCAGGGAAAAATGCTGTGGGACATGATGATATTCAGTAGTCCAAAAGGTCTTTTCACTGGTACAAAACTGTTGCAAAGTCAAAATGATAGTGGAAACACTGCTAGCAATTCCACTTTCTAAATATTTCTAGATTTTGTTGTTGTTGTTGTTTTTGAGCAGGTAAAATACAAAGCTCATGTTAGAGCATATCTCACTCATTGAAATAGTATGAGCTCCGCATAAGACTAAATAAATCTGGTTAACAATAACAATTAATTGGCTTCCAAAAGAAAAGAATATTCTGAGAAGAATAGTGAAGAAGAGCAACCTTTCCATTTCCTGTTCTAAAGAAAGTTGATTTTACTCTAAAGCGGAAGATAAAAGGGGAATGGTATAGACTCACAGGTCTGGGAATCATACAGAGGTAGTTGTGTCACTACAGAAATATCAGATATAAGTCATTTCAGCCATAAAAAAACAATATTTAGATCTGAAGGAAGAATAGAGAAGAGCAACCATTTTCTACCATTTACCTACAAGCGAAACAAATACTGGGGAAAAGGGAAGGAAAGATAACTGATATATTTTTCTGTGGTGGATATAGAGAAAGAATTTGCCCTTCAAAAAAAAAAAAAAAAAAAAAAAAAAAAGACATGATTGCAAACATACCAGTGTGGGAATAACTTCTTTTGTGTGTGTGAACCACCATTTCTGCTATGTTTTGTAACAGTAGAATTCCACTGAAAAACACATGAGTCTTCCCGGGTAAGATATGCCCAGAAAGAATAGCCAATTAGCTTATGAAAGGGCCACAGCTGCTGGAGCAAAACTTATGCAACAGAAAATTGCTTGAGATAGTGAGCTAGACTTCGAACTCTGGCTTGACTTTTTCACTGAACTCAAGCTACAGATATATCATCTTTCAGAACTGAACTTCAGAGTCTGATACTGCTTTTAGTCTTTTTTTTTTTTTTTTTTTTTTTTAAAGCCATGCACATAGGCACATACGGCACATACAGCAATGGCATTTTCTTCTCTTAGGTATTGCTGGTATCGCTGAATTGGAGCTCTTGCTGAGGAGGTATCAAATCCTGGACTCATGGGAGTTTGAATCCACAGATTCACTTTACCAGATACTGCTTTAAGCATCAAAACATTTAGCATGATTTGCAGGAAGGCTGTGAATCTCTTCTGTTGAAGCTCAATGAACATATATGCAGAAGCCAAAGAGAATGAGTTAACAGAAAAGAGGCCAACTGCAGCATGCCAAAGCAAAGATTTCTCTGGAAATGGAGAATCCTGAAGTTCGTTTTCAACTCTGTCATTCCTTAGACAGTTAGTTATAAATGGAAAACAAATAAGCTGCTGCAGGAAGAAGAATCAGGACCTCAGCCTCTTTATACCAGACCAGTTCTCTCTTGGTAGTTTAGGACATATTCACATTCCCATAAATTTTTCAATCCGGTGCATAATCATTGATAAAAACTTGAACAAGAGGATGGAGTATGTCATGGACCAGTCACATTTCTCCCATGTTGTGTTGCCAAGCTGATAGACCTGAGAAGTGGCAGAAAAGTCAGCAGCTGAGACAAGATTTGTTAGTTATATACACCGCCGTCAAAACTGACCATAAGTATTAAGTCCTCAGTAACAAGATCTTGTTATTCTTTTGGTTAGTCACACTGGAAGTCTTCTGAAGTGCACAAGTGCATGCAGTGTAACCATCTATATGTGGAATGTTCATTTGTTTCCATCACAGACAATGAATGGAGTTGGAGAGTGACTTATCTCAGGCTAAAACCAAGTTTAAAACTGCTTTGCTGAATTGTTCTCCGGACTGACTGACTGTGGAGCCTATATCCCTACTCACTATGATGGGAACTAAGGCAGCCAGGTCACATGCAGATGCGTACATGGCACACATATGGAGCTGGGTAAGGCGTCACCATAGTGGCATAAACATCTTCCATTGCCCAAGAGACTCTCCACTCACACCTGGGGTAAGACAAGACTGCCAGAGACAGGGCTAGACAGTCATTTGCGGTTCATTTTCTCACTAGAATTTCTCTTAGAGACTTTGTCAGTTGGCCTGTATTTATTTCAATACCCACTATTCAAAAACTGTACAAAATGAATGAGTTTCTAATGCCTGTCTTCAGAAGCTGCTCATGTTGGTGCCTGCTATTTTTATGCCGAGTGTAGAGAGAAAGCATAAACTTATTCACAAAAGCTGCAAGTACAAGATCAAGCTGCATCTGAATGGGGCCAGAGGAGGCGAGGGAGAAAAGGGAGGGCAGGGTGATCTATCCCACCCAATTAGGAATACCTTATGAGAGGTAGGCAGACATCAATTGCCCAGCTTCACCCATCCTCCCCCATTCTCCCCAGACATGCCCCTGGATAAAAGAGGGAGCCACAGAGGTAGTTAAAATAATTATCATCCAGTGGAGCTTGATTCTAAACTGCTCTGCTAGGAAGTGGCGAGGAACGTTCAGATCCTAAAGCAGCCAGCAATCGCTTTTTCCTCCCCTTGGGTAGAGAAGCTCCTGGCTTTTTAAGCAATTCTGTACCTCTGAACTAGTCCTTGCAGAGCTTTGGGGCAGCGCGCCACTGGCACTGCGTCTCATTAGCATCACTGCGTGTCACTGGAGGCAACAGCAGGAAAGAGATGCAAAAAGAACGGGGAATGAGAGGAGACGTTAATAACTGTATATTGCTCTGCGATGACAAAAACAGGAGAAGGTAGTGAAAGGACTGCTGGATTAAGGGAAGAAAGGAGGAATGGAAAAAAAATAGGAAAATTAACTAATGCAGGGTGGAACTTGGCTTTTCAATGACCTTTGTAAGTAAAATAGTAGCTAAGTATTAGATATAACTGCATGTCCTGTTCTCTGCTACTCTTTAATGTGAGTCAAAGCATTTAGGGCCAGATTTGTAAAAATAACTGTGACTCAAAGACAAAGACTTGCCAGCTTGGATTTAAAGATGTTCCTAAGCAAATTAGTAGCTTGTCTCACTTTTAAGGACAGATAAGGGCTCTTCATAAAAAGCAAAAATTGTATGTCTAAAGACACATTAAATTTCTGGCACATTAAATGCTACTAAGACCATTCCTTGGCCCAGAGTTTGACTGACACAGTCTGACTACCTTTTTTCTCTTAAACTACCTTAGCTTTGAAAACAGGTAAACTGTGTCCAGACTGCCTGCCTGAGTATAGGCCTGAGTCTGACTCCTGAACCATCAGCAGGTTCATCAGGCTGACTCCTGAACAAACCATCAGCTAAGCAGGAGCTGACCTGGGCCAAAACTGTGCCAGGAACAAGGATAACAATTCAACATTTTTTCTTGGTGCTTCTGAAGTTTTTAAAAGTGTAAATATCAGCCTAAACATCTGTATAGCAGATATTTACCTGCTTAGATTTTCATTTGAGCCTCCTTTCTCCAGCTGCAAAATATATTATAATCTTGGAATTGTGAATACATTAAATGTGATAATACTATAGCAAGGAAAATCATGGATGCTCAAGCCTCTTCATCTGCTAGCTTGACTTGGTCTGAAACTGTCCTGTTAATTTTTTACATCATCATATCTATCACTGAGCATGCTTCAAATCTTTGTGTATATGGTTAAGTAGAGGCATTATTGTGCCACTGAAATTGATAGGCAGAGCAAGCTGCATTAAATTCAAGTCACATTCACTTGAAGTTGCAGGTATGTTCCCTAGGAAGAAGAAATGACGGAATCTGGGCATATTAAGTGAGTCCACTTCCTTGCAAAATGCCATTTGATATCAAGGATATCAAATCCTTGATATAGCTGCAGCTCTAGCCCTATTTCTAAACAAAGCTCAGAGTTTGCTCTGAAAATCTTAATTGTAATTATTATTCTAATTCCTCCTTTCTTCACAGTCTATTAAAAGTTGACTTCTAGACATATCTGATCAAATGTTGGTGTCTGCGTTAGACTGAATATAAAGGTTTACAAAGCTCCGTTGACTATAATGGCATCTGAGACACTGAACTCAGAGACAACTAGACTTATCCTCCTAAATCTGGTGTCTTAAATTGCAGTCTGATTCCCATATCAAACACCTTCTCTCACTGATTTTATCTCCAGCTGTATACTTTCCTTCGGGAAGACATTGCTTCAGTGCTAACTCGAAAGGAAGAATTTACCTAACAAATTTCCATCTTTTCTTGCAGCATTCTGAGTGTCTTTACTGCTAAGTCATTCAGCCTTCTGTTAATTTGCCATAATCATATAGCCAAAAGCTGTATGGCTGCATTCTTCAAAAATTCAGGTTCACTTTCCTCCAGTTTTAGGATCTTCTCATCTCCTTCTGCCATCCTCAGCTCTAGCTGTCAGTAAGGAAGCTGAAACTTTTAGGGCACAACACCTTTGACCTAGATGAGACTTTATGAAGAAACAAATAGCACCCTTAGCCTGCTTGTTTCTCTCCTTTGACTTCAATCCAGAAGGGGATTCAAGGGAATCCAGAAAGTCACCCCACACACAAACAGCTCCATAACAGATGTTCAGATTTATTCCAATGAATCGCACTTTGATATACAACTGTTTAGGACCTTGCTGTTTCATGATACATAAAGATTCTCTCTATTTTTTTTTTTTTTCATATCCTTTTTACTATTATTGGTCTTTACATATAAAAAGATTTTTTTTTTTTACATCAGCGAGTTCCAATTATATCCCAATTATAGGCAATTCTTAGATATTTTGAATCAAAGGGGACTATTATGTTCATTAGACTAATTTCCGTTATAACACAGACAGTAAATGTCATCTTCTTGGCCTGGCTTTGAAACCCATAAAAAACTCTTTCAGTTTGTCCAGCATTTATGTAGTAAAGGCTGCTACCATCTCTGAACATCAGGGAGTATATGTGCCCACCCTGCTTCCTGGTAGTTCTTTCTAAATGCTCCATTATTCACTCTCCAACCACTTGGAGTTCCTGGAAGCAACGGGAATATAAGCTATTGCAGTATGGGTAATTTCCAGCTGGAAGATGAAAATAATAAGTATCTTGAGGCGGCTATTAAGGTAGTCTGCTCTGAGAACATTGTTGTGATGAAAGTGCCCGTTACAGGCATGGGCATGAGCCTTGAACTAATTCCTGGGTGAGAAATTCGCCATTTAGCTCTATTGCATAGGTTCTATCTGGATTCCTTCACAAGGATGTATCGTGGTAGATGGAAAAGGCCCTTACAAAAGTCTTGCAAAACACTAGTGGTTCTGTCTTCTCTCTCCTAACCTCAGATGTTTCTATGAAGGTCTTGGGTGAGAGCTAAATTCTCATGACTAGAAGTTAGAACTTTTGTTTTCAAATAGAGATTCCAGATGAAGTAGAAAAAACTGTAATAGTGCTTTTATTCTTTTCTTCTATTTTTTTCCTCCCCATCTCAAACTTTGGCCACCAGATATAACTTTTAGAGCCTTTCACAATCTTAGAGTCTTGAATCAGAAGCATTGTGATAACTTCATACTAGCTAGAGCAAGCACTCAAACTGGCCACAGAAAACACTTGAAAGAGCTTAGATAAAAATGGAGAACAAAAAGCTTAATTTATGCCTGTCACAGGCAAAGTGCAGCACTGATCAAGTCTTGATACACAAAGACACCATAACACCAACAATCTTGGCTAGAAGGATCTTGTGACCAGTTAAGGACTCTATTAGCTTTGCCACTGTCTCCAACAGACTGCACATAGGCTGATAGCAGGCTTAGATAAGTACATACATATCTAATCTCCTGCACATATCACATGCACGTATGCCTAAGCAGGCACAGAGGGAAGCATCTCAAGAATTTTTTTCAACAGCTTCGCCTTATGAATTTTTGCAATAAATAAATGCTTTAAGCAGGTACATTTGCAGCACAGCAGGGATCAGGAAAGGGTGGGGGGAGGGTTATGTTCCTGTTTCTTGGTAGAAATAAAATTAAAAAAAAAAAAGCCTATTCAGATTTAGCTCTATTTGAAAAAAAATAAAAAACAAATAAACCTCTCAATGCACCCAAAGGCTTTGTATAGCTGGAAGCTTTATTGATTCATATACCACCCACATAATCTGCCAAAACGCACCAGAATTTTTTTTTTTTTTTTCTAGATCTTCTTCACAGCAAAGTCTAACCCTCCAAGCTCACTTATTTGAAGGAAAAGTATTAAATAAATCCTTTAAATACTGCCAAGCCGGCTCTGGAAAAGACTTTTGGTTGTGGCTCAGAGGAATTACATTCGCTTGTCCTGTGGGAGCGGACTGAATAGTCTGGGAGCACTATGCCCATTCCACAGAGAATAGATGACTTTTGTCTGTGATAGCTGACTGTGAAATATATTTTGTTTTAATAGAGTTTTTAGCAAGGGAAAAGTTCATATCAAGTCACTGAACTTCAGCCTGTTCTCTGGGAGCCATGGCACTGAAATCCCCAAATTATGAACATTATGTGGGAAAATATAGCTGGATATTTTGGTCCTCTTAAAGAATTTCTGTGACTTCCATTCTGAGTGGAAATGGAAAGAGGGAATATCCCTGTTACATGTTGCAGCATGTAACCCTACAGGGGACTCTTGCTGTTTCTGCGCTTGGAAGGGAAGACTGGGCTGAAAATAGGATTAGAGCAGCGAAGCTGCAGGATTTACTTGTGGCTGTCTGATGGTAGCTGAGTTCAGAGTGTCCACATAAATCAGTACGTGTTTATATATTAATAAATGATATGTGCCTTGTGAAGTATTCTGCTCCCTTGTTGAAATTGTATAGAGGAGTTTACATCCATACTATTTACAGCTTTTCAAAATAGAATTGATACATCCACACTGCTTCCTGGGAATGGTGTCTAGTCCATGCCAGCTCAGAACAGTGTCTAAGAAGGGCTTCATGGTGTCCAGACTGGACTAGAAGAAAATATGCCAGGAACCACTCAAAGATATAAGAGTATATGCAACTGCATACTACTGCCAGAAGTTTATAGGTCAGTGGAAATGTAGTTGGATGGATTTAATTCATATAGTTTTAAATTTCATAACCCAAAAAGATATATTTTTAGGATATAATTTATCCCATTTTCAGTGAAATCACAAGTGAAACAGACCCCTGGAGTGAGCTTTTCTCCATATAGATGGTGATCTATAAAGGGAACCTAAAGTGGCTAGATCAAACATGTATATCTACACATAGCTAGATCAAATATAGTGATCTACACTGTAGACACGTGCCAGTAAACAAAAATTAAATCCAGATGGTCTCATGTCAGAAACAGGCTTTATTCTGCTTGGAGCTTCCTTCTTGACTTGCAGATCCTTCTGCCCTCATGGAGGGATCACGAGAAATGAGAGATGCAAAAGCGACTCTGTTAAATGCTCAAGTCTTTTTTCCTATCCCCTCTCATGGATGAAGACCCTCAGCAGATAACATGCAGCTCCCGAATTCTGGTCCCTTTCCAGAAGCTCTGAAACCAAGGCAAAGTAGAAAAGAAACCTAGATCACCTGAATCGCAGCCACATGTATTAAAGATCATCCATGAGACTGGCTAAATTAGTTCATCAATATGATGCTGGAAGGACAAGATTTCATACTTGCAGATCGTTGCCAGCAAAATATAAAAAAGAATGAAGCATTTATGGAATTGTATATTTCTTGGATGGCAGCTTAAAAATTAGACTTAATTGAAGGGCTAAAAAGAAAACATTTTCATTATTAGGAATGAAGGGTTTGAAAAAGAATTAAAGAAATTTTCAACTTGGGTGTAGGGCATAATTACAAAAACATTAAAGCAAATAATTGGTAGCACTGTAATTTTTTCCTCCCCAGGTAACTACCATATGTATTACACAGTGAATCATTGACTCTGTCCCTCCTATCATTAATTACTGTGATGCATAAATAATTGGGAAATTATATGTTCCAAAATGATTTAGTAATACATTTTATGCATCTAATAAGCACAGGCTTTTAATCATCGCTAGACATGTTATGATAAATTTTACTCTCCGTCTCAACTATTTTGTTATCTCTCTCTTATATGCTGCCATCTCCTTTCATGCAAATGCCACTAATACACTTCACATCACATACTTCTTAATGGATGCCTACTGTTGAGCTTTATTCTGCTAGATGTTTCTGGTATTGATATTTTGGCTTGAAAATCATTTAAGGGTGTTCTTGTACTTATAGAAACATATGAAACTATTTTTCCTAAAACCATAAACTACTGTTTAATTTAAATGGAAATGTCTTAATCTACTGTTTCCATTGACTTAAATGAACCTGCACTTTTTTTTTTTTTTTTTTTCCCCACAGTGGGGATATTTCAAAGCTCTTTCTATGTATGAAATTGGATATATAAAAATCTACACTTTTTAATCAAAACCAGTGAAACATAGTTTGACATGCACTGGTCACCATTATATCTGTTATTTTCCTTCTTCAAGTGCAGCACATGATGTCTGACACTCCATCACCAACTCATGGCTCAAAATCTTAAGGAATGACTCAACCTGGAAAAGAACAAGAACCACTGATATGTCAAGAAGGTATTTTCAAGCTCAGTCCAAGCAACACAGCCTGTCAAAACAGCTCAAATTAAATTTGCCATTCTGCAACTAATCATCCATGCTTACTCTTAGTACTGTTTACAGTAGCATTGCTCACAGAACTTGCCGCATTTGCACAGAAGACAAAAATCTAGAGTTTTGACTGGCTAAACGAAGACAGTAGTGAAGTGGTTTGAGTGAGAAAACTGTCTTCTTGTAAGTCCACATTGTAGAGTTTGCAGCTGTGTTATCCAGTCAAATTTCAGATAAACATTTGTATTCCAATCAACTAGACAAAATAGTAAAAATGATCAATATTTTTAACCCAAAGAACATATAGTAGGCTGTGCCTTTAGTGAGTCTATCACTTGTTTTGGATCTCAAAACCCTCCCTTTTCATGAAAATGAAAAAAAAGACGATGACCATTTATTCATAACTCTTGGACAGACAGTTTAAGTATGTCTCATGTTACAAAGATTTACATATACGATTATCATTTATAGCAGCTTGAACCTAAGTTACTGTATATTTTAGGTTAATATAACACCATGAGTAGCCACATGGAACGTATTTTCTTTATTCATTCACTGAATATAAAAATTCTTAAGACACCCTAAAACTGAATGAGGTTGCAAAAGCAAAATCAGACCTCGCGCCTCTTGTAAGTATGAGATGGAATTTGATCTCTCTACGCATATTTGGCATCCTCACTCTGTGTTAAGATGGTGGTTGCCATTTCAGGCTAGTCTTGTAAGGTGGGGACAACCAGCTAGGATAGCCTTTGTCTAAAATGATCCCCCGGGTGGTAAAAGCTGGTAGATACCATGAATTTGGCTAAACAGTCAGCCTCCCTTCAGAGGCAGAGATGCTGCACCTGGAAAAACTTGCCTTCCTTCTCTGGAAAAAGCGACAAGCTCCAAGCAGGCCCTCCATTTCTACCAAACTCTTCCTGCTACCCTCACACCAGAGGCTGAAGAAGGGGACTTATAGGAGCTTAAGGGCAGGGGGACATTCCAGGAAAGCCTTTGTGTCAAAACAGAATGTTCTGGCCTCATGGAAGCAAATCATAGATGGAAATCTGGATTGCTTCTGGGAGGAAAGGCTCAGCCATCGAAATCAACAAGACAAATCACTCCCAAGAGTTTCTGTGCCTGCAGAAAATGCATGCCAGGAAAGGAGTGCAAAGAGGTCTTGTTAATTCTGTGGTGATACAGATCATGACAGACAGTGATGCAGGAAGTTAGGGGACTTATTCCCAATAATCTCTGGCAGAAGCATGATATTATAAGGTTTGATTTAACCATGAGAGTATTCACCCTGCTCAACTCACTTAACTGAAAGTGGTATGGAAACATGTGTCACAGAGGTATGGGGATTAGAAGGTGGAAATTTGTGAACTGAAAATGTGTGCAAATCTACACTGGCTCCTACACATATAGAAAAGGAGCAAGACCCAAATACACTAATTGCCTTTCATATGAATGAGATGCAGTTGGCTGCAGTAATACCTAATCCATCCCCTCTCCCCACAGGAGAACAGGTTGTCCCATAAAAACGCATTTACTGTGCAACTTGATTCTGTCTTTCAATTGTGAAAGCTCCTGTCATGAAGAGCAGCTATTTGCTGGTTCCATTTTGGAGTTCCTAAACTGAGGGAACTTCTAGAGCCATCTTTTTAACCAGGTCTAGCTACCAGCTTTTCTTGGTTTTATATATATATACTATTGCCTGCACTATTACCATACGCTGAACTTCTACCTGGACTGGCTGTCAAATCTCTGAAAGGGGCATTGATTTTATAGACTATATCTATAATTGCAAACTAAGCAGAGCAAGGGCTTGTTTTTCAACCTGGAGGCAAACTGGCACAGACTGGCCAACACCTTGCTATTAAACTCTCTCGTCTCCAAAATAAGGTGGTTGTGTCCAAACTGATTATTGCAAATGGCTATGCTAAATCCCAAAGCGTGCTCAGAAGTTGTGCTGGGAGCCAAAAGCATTGCAGGGAGCACTAGCAATTTAAACGGCATGGATGGCTGAGTTCAAGAACCTGTTCCCATGCCTTGACATGGCTTAATTTACTATTATAGATGAAACTATAGCAGACTACAATCTCAGTATGAGAGGATACCACAAGGCAATATCTTATCTGTGCAGAGATGCCAGGTCTGAAAATGCTCATATGCCTACTGGATATATACCTGAGGAGAGTAGTGAGGAAGTGGAAAGAAAATCTACAATACAGGTTTTCTAGTGTCCTTAATAGTGGAAAAATGCATTGGAAAGGTGCTCCCAGATAGGTGGGAGAAAATATCATGAGAGACTTGAAGAGCTCAGCCTTATCAGAAAGAAAATGAAGACATAACAGCACTACATTCTCAGGAAGAAACTACCCTGAACTAACAGACTATTTAATCTGGCAGGTAAAGGCATAGCAGAAAAGCAGTGTCTGAAAGCTGGAAGCAGAAGAATTCGAATGAAGAATTAGGCACACTTTTTCAGCTGTGAGGGCAGTGTTGAACTGGAACAGATTGCTAAGGCAAGGGATGAAGTTTCCGGCATTCAGAATCTTCAGGTCAGGTGTGTCTTTCTGAAGAAGTATTGATCAAGACACCTGTCATCAAACTGAAAGAGGAGTGAAATGTTAATACACAGTGAAAATGGATTGGATGATCTAATGGGTCTCCATGACTTCAGGAGTGTTGAATCCTCCCCTCTTATTCCAGTGGAGTCAATTATTAAGTGATCCCTCATGTGCCAGAATACAGACAGGATTTTGGAGGTGGGAATAGAGTAATAATTTAGGATCACAGTCACCCAGGCTTGATTTGCAACATCAGAATCTCACTTTCTTTCCCCAGATTCCTTACTTGTACTCTCCTTGGTAAAACAAGAGGACGCTCTATATCTGCCAATTAAGCCGTTCCAGAAAATATTCCCAAACACTGAAACTTGATAATTTATAACATTAGGTCACTTGAAGGGGAGGAATTTTCTATCAGTCCAATCATTCTCATCCAACATATGTTCTGTTAGGGAGTGCTGAGGACACCTCCCAATAGGCATTTCAGACTTAGCCTCCTAGTTTGAGAAGATAAGAGAGTTTAAGAGCATGGACATTGGCTGTCCTGTGCCAGTTGGCCTCAGTGCCAGAGAATCTGTCTAGGCATGCCCAGTTTACTAATGTAGACAAAGTTATTGTTTCCTGAAGCCACAGTAATTGCTGAAGAAGATATATATCATTATGGGCTAACTTATAACATACCTCACAGTTCTCAGGAAAAGACTGCAGCTTGAAAACAAAGGTCTAGGGACTTTCCTTTTGTTTGATATTTTCCACAGCACTCTGAATTTTGTACCATATTGTATTTTTTATCCCAGAAAGGTGTCTGAATGATCTTGCTATGCTTCATAGTCTTCCTGTGTTTAGGCTACTGGTGTAGGAATATCCCACTATTTCCGCCTAGAGAAATTAACATGCAACTTGTAAGACCTTTTCCCAGGACAACATAGAATCAATCCAGGAAGGGAAAGCAGTGTTCAGTTCAGGCATTTTCTATCTTTGAACCATCCATATGCATGCCTATTCAGGTGGGAAGGGAAGGTGATCCATGGCAACCATTCCTTGAGGTAGTCCTTATTCACAGCTCTCATTTTGAGAGACTTTCTACTTCCTTCACGCCCTTCTCCAAATCAAATCCATTATTATTTTTTTTTCTTTCTTGCAGCGACAGAATCTTCTGTGTCACATTATACAGTAATTTCATTGACCGGCAGCCAATATATAAACCCAGTAATATATTGCTTCAATGAGTCTGTTTGAATAACCTAAAGGAATAGATTTCAGGTCATATCATGGACTGGTACTATCTGAAAAAGACAGATCAGGATGAGGTTTTTGGTGTGTCAGATGTGTTTTTAATTTAGATGGAGACATGACAAGTTGTCAGAATAATGCCATCAAACATTAGTGTTTCTTTCCTTTAAGTACAGTATTGCATAGTGCCATCATAAGGCTTGTATAAAACAAGAAACAACTCCCCAAAAAACTTTATCTTGAGCCTTTGTTGAAAGGATAATACAAAAAAAGCTCTTAGAAATACATAGAGTAATACTGACTTACTAGGAATAAAGTACAAGAATGAACGGTTTATTGTCCTATTTTGTTGAGGGGGAACATGAGAAGGAATTGATACTGCATTTATGTACTATGAGATATACTTGTGCAAGTTTGAACCCATATCTCTTAAATTATTGCCTAATAGAAGGGTGACGAAGTCACTCATTACTCTTGCTTGTGTAAAGATTTGAAAACAGTGATTATTCTCCATTTATGAAGCCCAGAGAAAGAATTCCACATTGGATTAATTTTGTTCACTTCCCCAAAAATTAACTGACTCCAAACTCACTTCTGACTTCAAATGAATATCTATTCAACCATCCTTCTCAGATGAGGTGCTGAAAAACATTTCGTTGAACAACCTTCTGCTCCTTCTTTATCTTCCTATTATTAAATTATTAATGTAACAGGGTGACCTCTTCCATTGGCAATCAAAGGGAACAGAGAAGAAATACTGGTCTCATGGATCACTTTCTGCGATGATTCCAAAATCCAGCTGTGACGTTTCTTCCCAGCTTAGAAAGCAGCTTCTTCAACTCATGCTCTGGAGAACCTTGCTTTTACTGCTGGAGCTCACCAGACTGAACCCCAAAGATTGGCAGTCACATTCAAATTAAGAAAATGAAAGAAGAAAAAAGCTCTACAAAGAAGGTCTGGAAGACTTTGGGTCATGGAACATCTCAACAAAGTTCTGCATCTCAGAATTCCTTTGTAAGGTGGTACTTTGTACTTATATGTACATATGCATTTTAAAAACAAAAGAAATAAAATAAAACTTATAATCTGGATTTAAAATAAGAGATCCTTTCTTTAACAGCTGAGACTAGGTCATCATGTTCCATAAAGAGTCATTTCCATAGTAATTAACCTTAGAAAATAAAAGTAAGTTCCTGGAACAACTCACATGCTCACATCATAGTGAGAATTGAGGAAACAAGACAAAGGAGACAAGAGACCGAAAAGGAGTGTGATGAGTTCCTGGTGTTTGAGGACTACTGGTGGGTTTGGGAGATGTTTACCTTTTGCTTCTAGCTGTTGAATCATTCCACAGCTTTGTTGAATGATTCTGTTGAACAGTATCTGTTCACCCCATGCATAGGGAATTTTGTGGATGCTATTGCTTATATTGGATCCACCATCTCAATAGAAACCATCAGCTCAGCAATCGTTGCCTTCACTGCTGTCAGGTTGGTGAACTTGGTGTCATTCTCCCAAGTCAACAACTTCCTCACATCACTGACCTCTTTCTTTTCCTCACATACCCCATCCCTCATTCTACCCTGTTTGTCGCCTCTGGGATAAAAAAAAAAAAAAGAAAAAAAAAAAGGCAACTCTGCTATGTTATCAGCTCAACTGCATGGCAAAATTGGGAGGTTTTCCTTAATCACTGTAGGTACAGGTTCACTGAAAAATTTATCTTTGACTACAGGCCAGGTCTGCAGCCTCCCATGTGGGAGAAACCCTCTGCTAATTTAAATTTGTCAGACTCGAGCTGTCTGGTGGCTTTTATAGCTGGGGAGGACAAAGTAATGAATTTTTATTTTGATTTTACTGTAAGAGGGCAAATATATTAAAGAACAACAAAAACAACAACAAAAAAGTGTTCCAAACCAGTGTCTGTGAATGAGGCTTTCTTTGCTTTTGCAGGAGGAATTGCTAAGCATTAATTCAGAGCTAATATTTTGAAGCAGGAGGTTTTTCAAAAATGAGCTGTATTGCTTGCAGGTCAGACGTAATCCCCTGAGATTTTCTTTTTCTTTTCCCTTTTATTTATTTTTTTTCCCTTTTACTCCTTTCTTTACTTCTTTTATTTTTTTCTGATTTTCCCTTCCCTTCCTTTCTCCTCTCCTCTCCTCTCCTCTCCTCTCCTCTCCTCTCCTCTCCTGTCTTCTTCCCTTGTCTCTATTTTTCCTTCTGTTTTTTTCTTTTTTTTTTCCTTTTTTCTTTTTTTTTTCTTTTTTTTCTTTTTTCTTTTTCATTCTGAGAGTCAACCCAATGCAGAAAAAGTGGAAACCTTGACTTCATGACCTTTCCTGGTGTTGAATTTAGAAGGGACCAACCAGGCTGCTCTAATACAACCCTTGCTCTGGAAATGGCTGGAATGAAGAGCGCATGGGTCATGCATGCATGCATAAGTGTGTATGTGCACACATGCACAAACATTGGCTATAGTTACTGCATGCCCAGCTCCATATTGATTCAGCGCCAGGGAAGAGCAGCGATTTTTTGAGAGGGTGTTCAGTGAAAAGACGTCATCAATCAAAAAGATTAAAAGGAGGCATAATTCAACCTACTAAGGTCTGAAATCACTGAGGTTTCTCTGCTTTGCAAGAGCATGTTTGCACTTCTCTCAGTTCTTCCTAATTTGCCCAGCCAAAATCCTAGTTTATATTTCAAGAATTCTCCAGAGGAAAGTCCAATCTTGTCACAATAACAACAACAACTACAACAGAAGACCTTTACCTGTATTTATGTAGGAATACAAACTGGCTTAAGACTTTTTTTCTCATTCTTCTTATATGGTTCAGTATTCCTCTTCAGGGTATCTGAGAGTAGAGTTAGTCAAAATATTTCAGATAAGCATTTTATTTAAGTAAGTATGTTATTTTCTTTTCAAAAAAAAAAAAAAAAAGAGAGAGAGAGAGAAAAGCCCCAAGGTCTTTAAAAACGTCTTCAGTGTTTTGTGGAGATATCATTAATGTTTGATTAAAATTCTAGAGATGTAATGAAGAAAAAAATATATAATAGTTAAATGAAAAAAAATGAAGTATATTTTCAAATTGGAAATTGAAATTTTCCATGTTCTGGGGAGTGGGAGCACTATTATTTTAAGTTTTTTTTCCTGAGCACTTTTTATCTGAAAAGGCACTGACTGATCAGAAGAACCGCAAGACACAATAGAGATGCTGAGGCACAACCTGGAAGATATATCATTCTAATTTTTTTTTGGCACTTTCATGGAAAAGTCCATCTTAGCTAATGTTGTATAAATAGTGCATTTTTGGGCGTCAAAATACTATTTATTCAAGAAGTATTATATGTATCCAGTCCAACAACTTGAACAAATTTAAATTAACAATATTTTTTCTGGGTATTGAGCTCTGTATTAAAGTCTAACCTAATATAGCACTTAAGCACTTGCTTAACTTGTAGATAAGTAGATAAAACTGCTGATTGATCTGAGATGCTATTTTATATAGCCATCCAGAGAAGTAATATTATGTTAAACAAGTTTTTTGCTTTGTTTTGTTTTGTTTTTATATTAAAAGAAAAGGTAAAAGAAGAAGAAAAAGTCTTTAGCAAATTCTGTTTTCTGAGAATGCGTGATTAAAATATTTAGTTAAATAATTGATGCACTGTTCTTCGATGTGGCAACATTTTGCTCTTGCTGTTCAAACTCTTACTGCACAGGAGTGTCTGAAGGATTTATTAGTTAACATTTGTAAAGAGCATTGTAAATGAAAAGCTCTGTGTAAGTGTTATTATTACACTACCAGTTGAGGAAATATGTTTTCCTTTCTTCATCCTTCTCTGCTGTGATTCCTTCTTATTATTATTATCAAAGAACAATCACATTTTTTCTTTCTCTTTTTTTCCCCACCTTTTTTGTTAAAACAAAGGTGTGATGCTGATGTATTTATTATGGTGGACTCCAATGCCAATTTTTATATAATCATCAAACATATTTATTACTTTTTGCTAGCAGACTATGTGTTAAGCTGGTGTTGTGGTGTTTTGCATCACAGTACAAATCATATTCTAAAAGGCTAACAACCTATAAAAACGCAAATGCACACTGAATACATTTGTCATACGAAAAGAATTTCCAAAAAAAACCAGATCATATTAAGAAATGTGGCATAGAGACTATTTTACCTCTAGTGTTTGTGATTAGAGTTTTAATGTTGTACTGCTTTTAAGCGTGACAATTGCATTTCTACATTCCGATGACTTTAGTCAATGATGGGGGAAGACAAAACAAACAAACAAACCAACCAGCCAAATAACGTCCTGACTATTTAACAGGAGATAAGCCAAAATAATAAAGGCACACAGGCAAACACTGCACTGCACTGGAAGTGCAAGTCTTTTATTTTTATTATTATTAGTAGTATTTTCAAATAACAAACAAAATAGCAAAACATTTTTTTTTTCTCCATCATAAAGCCTGACTTTGATCCCCAGTACAGCCATTGAGTGGAAAATTGAACCACACTATAATTGCTTTCCCTGTGACCGATAAAGTGGTGTAACAAATTTTGTGTTTGAATGATAAAATCAGCAATTGGCCTCTAGCAATTCCTTCTACCATTCCTCCAAGGACACCAGCGTCCCATCAGGCTCCAGGGCTAGAGCAAAGGCTGAAGAACTGTAAATCTACTCCAAGTTGTTGTTGCTGCATGCTAGCTTTCTCTGTTGCTCTTTTTTTTTTTTTCTTTTTTTTTTTTTTTTTTTTTTTAATAGAAAGCTATGTGGAAAGGGTTTATGCGTTTGTTTGTTTGATTTTTAAATGACTAAGGTAAGTACTTCAAGATCACTCACACACACAAAAATACAAATAAAACGAAAGAATTTGGTGGAAGCTTATTGTAGCTATATAAACTAAAACTACCCCAAATAAAATATATTTTACTCCAGAGTAAAATCTTGTTAGAAGGAGAAAATTGCTTTCCTCATAAGCACAGATAAGTCCCAGAGCTTGTAGATGCAGAAAACTCCTAAAAAGAATTTCCTCCCAGGAAGCTGAGAGTGCTGTGTTTTAAGCTCATTTTGATGAGGTTTTAAGGTAAGAAGCAAATCTTTATCTCATTCCCATTGAAGTAGTAATTACAGAAGATTGAAACAAACGAAAATTTTAGATGCAAACAATCATAGTTATAGTTGAGTCTATTTATTTTTAAGTCAAAAAAAAAAAAAAAGAAAAAGAAAAGTGATGAACGGAGTGTGATTTGAAGTTACACCTTTAAGCTGATTATAGAGTTGGGAACCTCATCTAAGACTCCTACTTTAAAAGTTCTTGACTTGTGTTTATTTAGTTTACACAACAGATTATTTTTTCAGTCCAAATCTCCAGAAGTATTTTTAGCTTCTGTTGAAGAAATACCCCACGTAGTATCTATATAGTACCCTACTACCTTTGCAAATCTGGGCTTCTCAAATTAAAGAATATCACTTTTGCAAGACAAAATCATCCCTGCTTTATAATCATCTGCCCTATTAAAAATATGTGAGTAGATTCAAAATAATAAATTATTTCTTATTTTCTCTCTGTTTTATATACATAGGGATACCAATTATATATATGTATATATTTGAATGAGTAAAATATATGTACACTATTATTTCATCTCTACCAGTTTATCTATTCCTAATGAAAGTGCCAGGTTGCTACCTGCAGGTGAACTAAAAGTTTGGAGGTGAGTGCACAGCTGGTGAAAACTGTCACTGCTTATTGTTTCGTTGGCGACAACAGTGATGCAATACCCCCTTCCAAATTCATCTATGTTTGGGTCAAACATGATCCTACACATAGTTTTACTGGTGGTAGGGAGGACAGTACATGGTAATAGGAGAAAGAAAGTGGAAACAAGCCTGAGGTTCAGGACCTCAGACTGTTTGGCTTTTTAGGAAAGTGTAAGTCAAGCTGTACCCACAGGCCAAAAATATGGGTTAAAATTTAAATTTTAACTCTATGGCTATGCCTATAATAGCAAACTAAGTAGTCCCAAGCCACAGGCACAGGGACTAAGTATTATAATTGTCCTGGTGTACTCTGGTTCAATCCACCTAGCACTGTCCTGAACAATTCCCTACATGGTCCGGGATTTGGCATGGGCCAGAGACTGTTCCCAAATAGGTGGTTTGGATATAATCAGTCAGTTTTGAAAGTCCAGCCAGTTTAATAGTATGGACATACAATTCATGTCATACCACGGCATGTCTTCAGGCTTAAAAATGGACTCTGGTGCTATTTCACTTACTAATACAGAACTAATTTTAGAACCAGGTTATGGTTGGCATCAAATCACTACTGACTGTGTGGTTATGTTGCTGGCAATGCAAGATTGCCTAAAACAAGCACAGTTAGAATTTGCTTGGGTCAAGTTCAATTCCAGGACTTATTTTAAGGCCTCCTAACAGATCTACAGTAGTGTGTATAAGCTCTCTTCTAAATACAAATCTGGTCCAAAAGAAAGAATCACCATGAAACAGAACTGGTGTTTACAGCTCAGTTTTCCTTGAAGTAGAAACTACGAGAATATCAACTACTTCACATCACCTTCATAAGTACACTTTAAGGTGGGTTCTCCTTCCTCCCTTAAACAATAATGTTATTTTCCTACTGCCTATGGAGTAGCTTCTGATCAACTGTACTGTTTTAAGACCTCATTTGGCCCCCTATCAAACAACATCTGCGAAGTTAAGTTAAAGTTAAAATAAAATATACAAACAAACAAAGAACAACAGAAACTAATCTTTTGATGAAAGCATTATTGGAAACTCGATTGTTCCACCGATCCAGAATTAGTCATACATCATCCAGATAGCTAATTTGAAAAAGTTAAAGGGATCCTAACTTTTACGAGTATTTAGCAATGAGATCAGAGGGTGAAATTCTTCTTCTTGTGTTACAAGGTATGACTTTTTCCCATGTATAAAGCAGAATGTTTACCTGGAGCTACAGACATATGCAGGCCATTTCTGATGCAGTGAGTCAGCTGCCAAAGCACAAGTTGTAGTGCAGGAGTTCAGAAGTACCACAAAACATTTTTGAAGAATAAGGCTTTGCAGGATAGAATTCCCTTCTCAGAGCATGGGGCTACCAATTCTTTTTGGCTCTATGAGTCCATATGACAACACATAGAAGCTCCCTGGGGTCCACAGGTTACTACTGCAAACTGATGGTTCATGGGGTAAAAGCAAGTCTGTGGCACCACACTGTAAAAAAAGGTCCAAATAAGTGAGACTGTAGGCAAACACATGTGGATCAGCAAGTCTACCCGTGCCTGATTATAAGGGAAACAAAGGGTGAATTGAACACCAATTATTTTAGCTGTGTTTGTTACTTCACTTTGCTGCACGTTCAAAATGCTTTGCTTCACTTCCACCAATGACTAGCCAACAGGCTATTGATGAATATTTATAATTAATTCTGTTGTGCTTCATTACTATTTTTCAATTTCTATCCTAAATTATTGTGGCTTGTCCTTTTGCCAAATTCAAGAGCCACCACCACCACAACAGGCTACCATCATCACCCAGAAATGGAACAGTGAAATTCAAATGTGTTTATTTTTTATTAATAATAATAAAAAAAGATGTCCACACAGTGTCCACAAAATCTCCCTTAGACACTTTAAAACCTGACTAGTGCTTTCAGGTATGTGGTTGTTTCAGATGAACTCAGTCCTCTCAAAAGAATAAGAAAGAAATGACCAAATATAAATCTATGATTATAATTAATGGCAGCCATTTCTAGGCTTGTGTAATGTTCTTGTGAAATCAGTAATAAAAATCTGTGTGTACTGTTATGCTGGATACCAATGAAGTTCTCTAAAACTCTTCTGCACTTCTAAAATACAGAAATGCCTGCTCCTCTGCAGATATTTCAGATGTAGATATAAAATAAAATCAGTTGAGTTCAGCCCAAATATGTATCGAAGTGTGGAAGAGTGGCCTGTGGAAAACTATATCCATCATACAAGGCCCTCTCCTGAACTTCAGCAAGCATCAGTTAAATATCTTGTGCCAGAATTATCTATATCAAGCTGAGGATCCTTCACTTCATGTCAAGGTAGGACCCTCTCAGTTCTACTTTTAAGCATAGCAATGGTTTTGGTCTGCTTTCTTTGAGCAAATCAGGTGCAATTTGTGGTCTGCTCTCCTGACTACTCCCAAGGCCCATTTCAATTCCAATCTGGTTTGGGCAGCCCTGATTTGAACTATTGTAAGTACAATTAGATGAAATCAGAAAACACTGCAGGTGTTAACTTTACACAAAAAGCACATTGGAGGATTTTATGTATTGATTAAGTGGAGTAATATTAATATATCTTTTGCCTGCAGTCAGTTTCCCTTTCTTCAGAACATCCCCAGATGGGAACCAAGATATTTTCCCATATTCCAGCTGAATACTAATACCATAAACTTTGGTGTAACTGCTTGACCTGTACATCTTCTTTCTCCCTTATTCTATTTTATGCTATTTATTTTTTTCTATCTGGTTCTCAAGAGATAATCATTTTTTTCCCCTTTTTTTCATTCTCCCTCTCACATGTCTTCCCATCCCACCATTGACACAGCAACCGATGGTAGGCAGCTCTGCCTCTCTTGACCTCGTCAACATCAGAAAGCATTTTCAAATCTCAGTCATCTCTGACAGCCTTTGAGCAGAGAAATGAGGCAGTCTCCCTGACACAAAGGCTACTGGCCTGGGGTAAGAAAACTTTTGAAACAACAACAACAACAAAAAAAAAAACCTCCCAACACTCTGTGGACCACACAGCTTTTCATTCATCTTGCTATGCAGCTCTTGTATACCGTATTAGTTTTCAGACAACATAGTCTCTTGTTTACTGTAGGCCAACCACCATACCTCAGACCCTTTGCTGTTCTGCTCTGCAGTTTTGCAAAAGAGAAAGGCAATAGTTTACATATCGAAATGGTAATGACTGCATCTGGGTAGGTAATTGGTCCTAATCTTGGCTTCAGATGCTACTCCTGCTCACAGAGGTTGATAAAAGCATAACCTGAAGAAATGTGAGAGACACTTTTGGACATGCAGCTTACTGCTCAGTGGAGAAACTGAGGCACTGGAAAGGTTATGGGAACAGCTTAAACCTCCACTTTCCCACTTGGTATTTCTATTTTGAGTAGTCACACAGAGTAGAATCGTTCTGTAAAAGCATTAGCACTTCAGCATCTTAGGATAACACCTACAAAAGGTTATGTTAATGTCCTGCTTATGCAGATCTCACTTACTCTGAAAGAGATTCGCTTGCCTGGATGAAAAATTCAATACTTAGTGCTCCAAAATATACCCCTATGCATTTCATTGTTCTTGATGTTTGACTTCATAGAGATGAAAATTATGGGCACACCATAGGGAGAGGAAGACCAATGAATGTATTAAATTCTACGGTTCTGGCTGAGATGGGACAGCTCAGTTGTTGTTTCTCACAGCCTTCAACCTCCTGCAGTAACATGCAACTATTGTTCTATGATTTTTATCAAAGCAGACACGTTTGCTGAGGTTTTGCATCTTTCCACATTGAAGGGGCAGATGCTCATCATGTGCAAGAATTTTTATCTATAGTATTTTATCTAGGTTTCATTCTGGAAAGGGATGTTTTCCTGCCTTTGTGCTATACTACCTTCACTACACAAATCCAGCCAGGCTTTGCATTCGAAGAGTTCACTCAGCATCTCCCAGAGCAGCGCAAAGTGGAAGGGGGGGAGTCCTGAATATCTTGCATTAGCAGCACAGCTCTTTCAGCTGCAGCGATTGTTTATGACAAGAGCACTGAGGAAAAATACGGTGATCCTGATTCCTTATGTTTTCGTCATACGGGACTCAGATCTGTTCTGACTAAGACCAACAGCAGCATTTGATTCCACTCTTAATCCGGTCAGACTGCTGGGGAACAAACCCAGGGGGTTCGAGTGCAGCAAGCACGCAGCATGGTACTGTGCAGTGTGCCTTGCAGCAGAGCTGGTACAGCACATGCAAGTTAGCTGCAAGGCCTGAGTTTAATCCCCAGCTGTGACTTGGTATTTTTTTCTCATTAAAGGCTCCAGGGTTATCCAAAGGTGGGTGAATGGTTGCAGATAAACCAGAAAGGCCCTCTCTCATAAAGAACGTTCATGTCTTTATTGAACAAGAAGGAACCCTTGCTGAGAGAGGAAATGGAAAGTCCTATTCAAAACGATCTAAGAAGTTTCTGTCACAGATGGGACCAATCAGAGCTCTCTCGACAAGATTTTTGTTCTTCACTGTGGAATAATAAAAAATAATTAATAAGAGGTCCCTCATGGGTCTTTTCTTTCCTCCCTCACCTCCCATTTATCATACAGCAAGACTATCAGTTTTTTATGGATCTTGTATTACTAATGGTGAGTTTGGAGTTTGTTTTGTAGATGAGGATCAGAATGAGTTTCTGGCACTGTTTTTATGGAACATTAAGTGCCAAGATTGTTAGATAAGTGCTTGTAAAATAGAAATGAAATAAATAAATACATGTATAGCTTCAGTAGCCCAATTTGCATCTTTTCAACCTTAGATCTGATAAAGGATTAAAAACTCTGTTTTAAGTCAAACACTGAGGAGATATTTTTTGTCCAGTAAAAGCATTAGCAAGAAAGATGGAGACAGAATGCAAGGTTCTGAAAGTCTGAAAGAGGTTTTGTTACATTTGGCTTTCACTAGTCATCAAAAATATATATTTTAAACAAAATATTATTTCTTTAACCAAACAACACTTTAAGGCAAAGATAATATCTTTCTTTCTTTCTTTCTTTTTCTTTCTTTCTCTTCTTTTTTTTTAACCATTCCAATGTTTTAGTTTGAAAATAGACTTCTGAGCACACAAACTAATCTTTATTTTATATATTTATTTGTTTATTGACTTTCTTCTTCTATAGGGAGCAAAGGGAATTCCAGTGGCCAAACAAACAGCAGTTACTTTTCAGGTATTTACAACTTCACATTTTCATCATTCCTTGATGAGGAGATTGTTTGTTTGCTTACCAACACACCAGAGTTTCTTCCTTGCACTGTCCTTGGCAAATTGAATGGGGACAATAATTCAAATTTTCTTGATTGCTTTTTCAATTATTCTCATATTTTGTCCTGAATTTGTACAAGAAATCAAAAGTGCATTTTAACAGAAACTTTTTGTTTGTTTGTTTTGTTTTTTATTTCAAGGAGAGCTAGTAAGTGTGCTTTGGGATAACTTTCTGTAAGTATGCAATCCACTTATTTCTATATTTATCCGGGCTTTTCCAAGGATGATTCCTAAAGACAAGAAATTTTACGTTTTCCTGTATCATCAGATAAGCATGATACATTTTGTTCAACAGATATAAGGAAATAGTTTCACTGGATTAAACTTAATTATGCTCTTGGAACTGTGTTAAGTTAAGATGAAGTCCAAGAGACAACTGTTACAGCCCTGACAATAGCTGTTTTAAAAAAAAATCATATCCAACCTGATAGTGTTCCAGAATTGCTGTTTTTTATCCCTTGCCCTAGACATCTATGCATCCTTGATCTGAAGAGGCTGAGAGAAAGATTGCTGCCTCCCTCTATCCCTCCTGGCTAGGTGGCTATTAATCAACTGGTATGATTGGTATTTCTTTTCATTTCTTTTTCATTTTACTATCAAGACAGTTTGTAGTCTTTGCAGGAATCACCTACACAAAAAATGCACCTACCTAAACCATAGATGTCAGGAATTAGCATCTAACTAGGTCCATTTCCCTTATTTGCTTCATTTTTCTACTAACTGAAGTCTTTTTTTCTAGGAACAAAAGAAAAAAAGACAAGCACATGGTCATTTTCTAAGAGTTCAGGCAAGGAGGCCAATGCAGAGCAACAATATACAACTAGTGTATGATTTATTGATCAAACTTCATTCTCTGAGCAGTATTTAGCATCTACGCACTAATAAAAAGAAACAGGCAGCTCTGCTTCACTCCTCAAATCCTAGAGCGTGCTGTTAATTCTTCTGAATACATTACCTGACTCAGAAGTATAAAGCTGCTCTTGGCTTTGTCCCTTTTTGAGCCCCAAGGTATGATTTCCATGGACCAGCACTGAAAAATACCTAAATATTTCTTCCTGCTGCCTTCTCTCCAGCCACTCCCAGCAGTTGAATCACAGTGTCTTGACTGTATTAGGCTCCAGGGGGTAAGCTTGTTCAGTAATAGCCCTGACCTTTTCCTAGTGTTGTCATTCCAAATGACATTTATGGCATAAACAAGCAGTGACACAAAACTGACAGGCCAAGTTGCCATCTGAGAGAAGAAACAGAAAATGGAAAGAAAGAGACTTCTAAAATCATTGTCCACATTTTTTTTTTTTTTTTAAATCCTCCTCCAGCTTCCAAATGCCTATGCCTTAAGCAGCAGGAATTATTTTAACATTTGATAATCTTTTCTCACGCCTTCTTTTTCAGAGAGCACCATAATTTTCTCCAAGATTCTACAATCAAACTGTAATCATTCTGATTACAGATAAGAAGAATTGTTGAATATTCTTGCCAAATATTATTCAGGGGAAAAAAAAAAAAAAAGAAAAAAAAGAAAAAAAAAGCCCACGAAGGAATTCTCCAAATTTTAGCCTCATCTATTTATCTGTCTCATTCAGCCTGTCTCTAGTCTGTAGTATAGAGAGATAAATCACTGCAAGGTCTGACTCATCCTACATTAGCGTGAGAAGAATCTGTCTAATGCCTACCTCTGTAAGTCGTTTGTGCAGGTAGTTTAGATGGCTAGTTTAGACAAGGTATCTGACCTGTAGCTGACTAAAGTAAGAAGAGATGAATCCTATCCCATATCCTTCCTTTCATAATATATTCAGACCTTGATCATAGGATTATTTGTCAACATCAGCATCCTCAGGCTAAAGAGCCACTGTTAACATCTCAGTCAGGAGTAAGTTTAGGTTGATGGTGTAATACAGCATAGGGATTTACTCTGAAGCAAGCAGAAATGTCATGAATTGTTTCTGTAGGAATTCTCTTCACAAAGAGTAGATCTCCCAGAAATTAGCTGGTCTTGTGCTACTGCCAGCATCTTGTGCAGACAGAATCTTTTTTGAGATCATTCTGAGAAAACAGTATCTCTTCCAAGAATGTTTAACCATGGAGATGTTAAGTGATATTCCCTATAAAAGTAGTGAGGTGAGGATACATGTCTTTTGGCTATTATACTTTAGATCAAATAACAATGCTTACTGCCTGCCAGCACTGGGCTTAGCGAGGTATGTGAATGGGAGCAATGGAGGAGAAGGGAGGTAAAGAAGGCTGTTCAGAGTCATCTGTATTTACTATTTTTAGGCTCAATGCAAAATATGATATATGTACATTACAGTAGGTGTATCTGCCAAAGAGGGTGACCATATATGTGGTGTTCATCTGTCTAAAGCTTCAGCTCTGTAAAGCAACTTGCTTCATTTAAGACACGTACACATTGTGCTAGGTTGCTGTACAGGGTGACGGCGGGTGGCAAGAGTCCACATACGTGGGGACACCTTCCGTATCAGATGTCTAGCCTCATCATATCACATGTCTTCCCACACGTTCCCCAGAGCAGCCACTTCTCTGTAAAAGCCTGCTAGGTTCCCTTCCCAAATGTGAAACACTTCCTCAAGAAATATACTCATTTATCTCCTAATCCATGTAGTATTGATGGTTTATTATTTAACAAAACTGAAGGCGACTGAAATAACCTTTCTTTGAGGTAAGGAAGAAGGTAATAAGTTGTTAATTGAAAACCAGGAAAGGGACTGTAAAGCAAATACCATCTGCCTTGGAGGGCAATATCACTACACTCAGGGCACTATGTCGTGAACTCAGTAGGCATTTTTACCCTTGGGCCATAGTTTACTACTAATGATGGATGAGACCCACCAACAGAGCAAAATCCATCCTGAATGTTCATAGCTAAGTTCAGTTAGAAGCAACACATGCCTGTCAGAGAGGAAAAGTGCTGCAGGTCTCTGATGTAGACACAGCACAAAAATCTACTTCTGCTGACGTCAGCAAGTTTTCTTCACTGACTTCAACAAGGCATTAAACACACATTTATCCATAGATATGTTTATGTGTGTATACATACATATATATACATACACACACACATATACACTTATAGCTGTATACACACATGCATATATATTTGCATGGAAATGTATTTCTCCTGTCATAATTACAAGCATAACTCTCAAAAACCTCAAAAGGTTTTGGTCTTGTTCACTTACTGTACTTTCTTTAGAATTATATGCTATCATATAACTCTGTGTCTGAGAAAAGGTTTCAACCCACGGATTATAAGTGCATGTGTATGAGTATGCATGTACGTACACACAGACATGCACATATGCATAAGTGTAACAGAAGCAGAAATTAGGTAGCCCATAGAGATTAGCATGGTAAAAAAAAATAAAAAAATTAAAAAAAATAATAAAAAGAGAGAGAAAAGTCTCCTAGAATACAGCCTATGTCATGTTTCTCCATGTACATTTTGGCTTATGGACCATGACTTATAGTTAGTCCACTGCATATACACCAAGGGGCCTTCAGTCTCATGTGGCTGTTGAATGTCTGAAGTACTGCTGAATTAATGGGACCACATCCTGGAGGAAAGATATGAGTCAACAGGGCCTGAAATATCATCATTTGGTAGTCCTGCTGTCCAGGCCAATTCATAAATAGACGAGCAGTAATTCGGGGAACTTCTGTCAATGCTTCTGAACCCTACCAGGCCTCCACTGGCCCTGGGAGATAAGCAGTACATGGATAAAGATTTTAGCTAAATAAATACTTTTGTGTGGAATTCAGAAAAAAAAAAAAAAAAAAAAAAAAAAAAAAAAAATTCACACTTTATATGAGATTTAGGTTCTTGAAATTCGGTTCTTCTTGAAATTCAGTTCTTCAGTAAATCTGTAATAACAGATGCAATGATATCAGCATATCTGTTTTTATCTATGGATCTACAAATAGTAATCCTATTTAAAAAAAAAAACAGAGCAAAAAAATAGTATGAACATGGAGATGGAGACAGATTTATAATCAGTTTTATTTCCACATTTGCTACCAATGTTTGACTTCTTCTCTTGCATTTCAGTTTGGAAAATTCTTGGGTCAGAAGACTTAGGCCTTTCTGCTAGGTCTTAATTGGAGTCCTCAGAAATCTGAGAGATGATAAATACTCACAATCAAAAGGAGTCATGTATGCATTTAGGAATATATTTCTAAATAGTCATTTACTAAATACAGTGGCAATAACTTTTGAAAATGTCATATAATTTTAGTCATGTGGTACTATGTCATAGTACTTTGTCTCATTTCAGGCAGGTCAAAATTGCCTCATCTTCAATATATTCAAGCCTTTTTAAGCTGACCTGCTTAGTGACTATATCTATACTCTGAAACTATTGAGTATATGTAGTTGCACATAAGATATTTATCTACACATATAAGTGATCAAAATCTATGTTGTCTTTCATATATAAGTATATATGCAGGCATATATATGCATGTATACATGCATACAAATATATATATATACACACAAGAGAAGATGCTTGCCTTCAGATACATAGATTTACATGTAGCACATCAATTTACAACTATAGAACTTACAAACATTTAAATATATATAAAAATATACTAAAACTTTTCATACATAAAGAAAAAATGTGTTGAGGTTTTAACATGTGAAATATTTACTCATTTACTGAGTGGTTAAAAAACTGATTTAGGCAGCAATAAAAAATGGGGAAAGGAAACTTATTTGCTCATTGTAGCCCAGCTGAAGAAAAGAACCCAGCTGAAGAAAAGAAGAGCAGGTGCTGGTTTAAAATAGATTGCATGTGCCTGTGTGTGTGTGTGTGTGTGTGTAAGTGTTCACATGCACTTGTGTGTGTATTTGTGTATATGTTCCTGAAATGAAAAGC
>VZSV01000142.1:719341-749684 GCA_013398735.1 Nothocercus julius
TATTTACTGTTGCAGGCATGGCATCAGGGAGTGCTCTCCAGCTCAGGAGCAACAAAAATGGAAGGAAGCATTCTCAGGTTCTCCAGACCTTTTTTTTTTTTTTTTTTTACTACTTGGTATCTGAGTAGGTGACTAGAGGAACTAATGAATGAGTGGATTAGGAAATCCAAAAAATGCCGTAGCCACAAGCCTTCTCATCGGATAATACCACTGCTAATTTTTGCAATACTTGTTACGTAATGAATGAAGCCTGGCATTCAGGTGGCTGAATTTCTCCACCTGGTTTGAGTCAGAAATCACAGCTGCTAGCGTTCCACTTCAAGATCCTAGAGCAGCGCTCAGAGTTTATCATCAACGTGGATAACTGCAGTAAAATGAAGCAAATTTGAACACCATAATAATATCATTGGTATCTGGGAGCTGTTGGTAGATTTTTTCCCTTGGAACAGATCTGATCCAGTGAAATTTCATAGGGTCATAATCTCATTTTCATTGCACCAGTATAAATCTTGATGAACACCATGGAAATCAATGAAGATAATCCTGATTTAGGCCAGTTGCAGAAAGCAGAAGGTGGCCCCATCTGTAGATACTAAAAGTAGCTTTGATTTTTTCCTCATGGTCAATGATGTCCAGCATCCCCGAGGGATTTTTAATAACAATGGCAGTGTGTTACCTTACAACTAATCAGTTCGCTATGAATCCTGGAATCGTATTAATTTTTGACTTATCTTTAAGCACCATGAGACCAGAATAATGTCTTATGTTTGTGCAAAAGAAGTGAACATGTACAACAGTAAGGAACAGACTGTCAGTGAGTAAAGTGAAGGAACTGAAATGTGCAAATACAAATTGACAAGAAGAATAACGACTTCTTTGTATATGGGTTATTGATTACACCTGGAGCTCTATGAAAATTGCAAAATCAGCTTTTACTATCATTCATTCAAATTCCAAACAACTATCGAGTTAAAAAAAAAAAAAAAAAAAAAAAGTTCAATAAATGGTTTCACAAAGAAAACTTTTGGAGGAACAATGGATTTTATAATGCAAATATCAGTTCACAGATGGACAAGAGTATTCATAATTTACTAACTTATTTGTTTACCTTGCTACGTGCTGATTTATAGCTTTAACATTGGAACTGAGCTTCAGACACTGAAAGAAAGAGGAAGAATAGTTTTACTGTCCGTATTCTGGCCTAATCAGTGGAGAGGAGGAAATCTTTCTGTAGAACTCTAGAAGTCCACAAATATTTCTGAAGTCGAAATGGGCATGGACACCTAAGAACTATTTAGAAATGGGTCTTACTGTCTCTGCACACCACTGAATACCTTTCACACTTTTTTTTTCTGAATTTTTAGGTCACATTTTCTGACATGATGAGGCAATTTGGGTAGCCATCTTACCCAGCATTAGCCTCCTAAAGGCCAGATATCTCACCCAAGCTCTTCTTAGGCACCCCCTTTCCACAAAAGTACAAGGCTCACTTCTCCCAAATTAAAAGAAGTAAGAAATTTCCCGGCAGAACCAAGCTGGTGATTTTGAGACAGACTAGATAATATGCTTTTGGATAGAAATAATCAAGTGAGGTTGCTTCCATTTATACATTTAGCACTCCAAAGTACTAGTCTCACCAGGGGCCTGTGAGTGCTATTTCAGTATTCTCAGTGTAATAATAGTAATAATAAAACTGTAATAAAAATAACAATAATTTATTTGCACCGTGGAGAACATCATATAACATGAGCAAAAATAAATAAACTAACACTAGGGATTTTTTTTCCAGCCTTTTTATTTGCAAAATTATAAATCTGCTCTAAATAACAAAATGGTTTTTGATATGAATAAAAAGACTTCCAAATATCTCATATAATTTATAAGAAATAGTCCAGATGGTTATAAATGCAACCTATTGAATGGCAAGTTCTTTGCTAGTTGCTGGTGGCATCAAACTTATAAATTTCTCTCCAGAAAAGTCAATTCAAATTGTAACAAGAATATATAAGGCCAAACCATCAGTTGATGCAAACTGGAATGATTGTTTAAATTGAAGGAGCTAAGTTGATTTGCACCACCTAAGGTTTAGGCTCTTATAATATAGTTTTGTTTTATTCTACTATTCTTTGGTTCATAGGAAAAATCAAGCAATGTCAGAAAGATTAACTGTAAATGATCTTGTGTTTGATCATCTTTATGCTTCAATTATAATTACAGACTCAAGATTAACAATAGTGTCTCTATAATTTCTTTATTGGCATGCAAAGTTTGCACAGTAAACATTTCTTCTCGTTGCATTTTTTCCCTCTCCAACAAGCTCTCAAAGCAACCATTCTGAACTAAATAGCAATTGAACTGGACTGTTATTATTCTGTACATACTAATTCTGCTCCCAGCTATTTTTTTTAAAGCATGAAATTCACAGATGACAAAGCCTACTGAATCATGTGAACTCATCTTTGAAATGAGTCTGAACCACAGATTTCAAAGTCCAAACGGACTTGAAACTGCACTTCCTCATCAAAGATAAATGTTTAAGGCTAGTGTTCTTGTTTGATCCAAGAGATAAGTCCTCAGTCTTAGTCTTTTGGAGTGAAATCTTAATTTCATTCAAGTCCAGTAGCAAAATTCGTCTTGTTAATGAGGACAGGACTTCAGCAATAGATTTTGGCTCCCTGAAGTTTGGGTGTGGAGGGAGATCTGAAACCACCACTCTGATTTGAGTCCACTTTTAATGAAAGGGATGAATAAATTGATTTCCTAGAAAAACACTCTTCAAAGTAGGGCTGTTACAATCTGCAGTGCCAATTTATGTGTCTGAACTTTGAGGTTACTGGAAAGATTCCTTTTGAATGGAATAGCCCTTCGTTTATATCCTGTGATCATAAATTTACAGTTCACACAGGAAAATTAATTACAAGTAACACTTGCCATTTCATAATTTAGAGTATAATTATGCAACTTTCACTGCATTTTAAAAAAATACCAGCATAGAGATTTTCTTAAGCTGCCAACTCTTTTGAAATCAGTGAATTAACATGAGTTTGTGTTTTTCTCATGCAGGATATAACCTACTGAACCAAATTTGGTGTTCACAGCAGTATTGAAATTTTATTTCCTTCGTCAATTAAGAGGGATTTTTTTCCTGAAGCTTTCTGTAAATGTCAATGTGATAACAGACTGATGCTGTTCAATGTAACGTGTTAGCTCATATTGCCGACTACAGCAGGCAAACATGAAGCAGATTAGCTGCAACAATAAATTCAGAAAGATAATAATCAGATTTATCTCACATCTTGAAAGAGGAAGGGACCAAAAAATCAAGGAAAAATCACAGTAGCTTTAAGAGGCAGAGAGACTTAGATTTTTTTTTTTTTATATATATAGCAGTTGCTATTGATGGTGGTGGTGTCATTGTTATCATCATAACTATTCTTACTTTATCCATATATTATTGTAGTTTTATAAACCTGTTAGGGATCAGATGAAGAAAGGGAATACATGTATTTCATGTGTCCTTTGTAAATACAAAGACATGTATTATCCATATATTCCTTGTGATTGTTTTGAGGAATATTGGTGTCATAGTGACATTTTCTCATATACAAGCAGCAACACTGCTATATGATTTCTCCTCAACAATGTATAAAACACACGCATTTTTAGTTAAAATCACGCTTTGACTTATGCTATTTTAATTTTCTCCAAGGTTTCAAAAATGGATGGACTTTTTTTCCTGCACTTACTAGAAACAGAATATTTTATTTTTGTAAAATCATATGAAGTATCATGTGAAATCTCTGACAAATTGGAGCAAAAAAAAACAGAAAAAGCAGAGTTGCTGAACGCCTTCTTTGCTTCGGTGTTTACCAAGGGCAGCTCTTTAGAGTCCCAGGCCTCAGGAACAAGAGAGGAAGCCTGGAGAGAGGAAGACCTGCCCCAGGTTGAGAAAGACTAGGTCAGAGAGCACCCAAGGAAACTCGATACCCACAAATCCATGGGCCCTGATGGGATGCACCCCAGAGTGCTGCGGGAGCTGGTGGATGTCATAGCTAAGCCGCTCTCCATCATCTTTGAAAGGTCCTGGAGAACGGGGGAGGTGCCGGAGGACTGGAAGAAAGCCAATGTCACGCCAGTCTTCAAAAAAGGCAAGAGGGAGGACCCAGGCAACTACAGGCCAGTGAGCCTCACCTCCATCCCCGGAAAAGTGATGGAACAGCTCATCCTGGCCGTTGTCTCCAGGCACGTGGAGGACAAGAAGGTGCTCAGGAGTAGCCAGAGTGGATTCACCAAGGGGAAATCATGCTTGACTAACCTGATCGCCTTCTATGACGGAATGACTGGCTGGATGGATGAGGAGAGAGCGGTGGATGTCATCTACCCTGATTTCAGCAAGGCTTTTGACACCGTCCCTCACGGCATCCTTATGGGCAAGCTCCAGAAGTGTGAGGTGGATTAGGAATTGGCTGGATGGCAGGGCTCAGAGGATGGTGATCAGTGGTGCCGAGTCGAGTTGGAGGCCTGTGGTTAGCGGTGTCACCCAGGGGTCAGTCCTCGGCCCAGTCCTGTTCAATTTATTCATCAATGACCCGGATGAAGGCACAGAGAGCTCCCTCAGAAAGTTTGCTGCTGATACGAAACTGGGAGGAGTAGCTGACAGCCCAGAGAGCCGCACTGCCATCCAAAGGGACCTGGACAGACTGGAAAACTCCGCAGTGAGAAATGTTATGAAATTCAACAAAGACAAGCGCAAGGTCCTGCACTTGGGCAAAAATAACCCCAGTCAGCAGTAGAGGCTGGGGACTGACCTGCTGGAGAGCAGCACTGCAGATAGGGACCTGGGCGTCATGGTGGGTGGCAAGTTGACCATGAGGCAGCAGTGCCCTCGTGGCCAAGAAGGCCAATGGGATCCTGGCGTGTATTAGGAGGAGCGTCTCCAGCAGGTCGAGGGAGGTGATCCTGCCCCTCTACTCAGCCCTGGTGAGGCCACACCTGGAGTACTGTGTCCACTTCTGGGCTCCCCAGTACAAGGCGGATGTGGAGCTGCTGGAGAGAGTCCAGCTACGTAGAGGGCTACAAGGATGATCAGGGGCCTGGAACATCTGCCCTATGAGGAAAGGCTGAGAGAGCTGGGCCTGTTCAGCCTGGAGAAGAGAAGGCTGAGAGGAGACCTCATCAGTGTCTATAAGTACCTCAAGGGAGGCAGTGAGGAGGATGGTGCTGGCCTCTTTTCAATGGTGGCCACTGATAGGACTAGAGGAAATGGCCACAAACTGAAGCACCTAAAGTTCCACAGGAACTTTAGGAAAAATGTCTTGACAGTGAGGGTGACAGAGCCCTGGAAGAGGCTGCCCAGGGAGGTTGTGGACTCTCCTTCTCTGGAGATCTTCCAAACCCACTTGGCCGCAGTCCTGAGCCACCTGCTGTAGGTGACCCTGCGTGTGCAGGAGGGTTGGACTAGATGATCTCTAGAGGTCCCTTCCAACCTTAAGCATTCTATGATTCTATGATTCTATGAAGAGTGAGTTTGGATAAATTACTAAAGTCCCTTGAAGGTAATGGCAATGAAAAAAATATTATCAGATTTTCAGTTCAGTTTTAGAAAGCTTACATCTATGAGACAAATTTCTAAAAAAAATTGAAAACATATAAAAGGTTTTCATGTTGATGAGATGATTAATCACTTTTGGCAACGCTAACATTTTATTCAGTAAAATTTCTGAATAATTTGAGACAAAAGAGTGAAAAATATAGGATTCAGATACTAAACTAACTACTAAAGGTAGGGTATACAAATGTAAAATATCCTGTCAGTCTATAACTATTATATATCCTTTATATTCATCTGAATGTTACAAAGTGATATTTAATAGGTCCATGTAAGCTACTGAAGGGTTCTGGTTCCAGTTCTGTTCAAACAGTCTGTGCATTCCATGGACTCATTCCTGTAGTTTCTCTCTTTAAATATCAGTCTTTATATCACTTGGATCTCTTTCTTTGACTTAGACTTTGAGGATAATGTCTGTATTATCCTGTATACACCAGTAAACTTTCAGTCTAAGGTGCTATTAAAAAAAAAAGAAAAAAAAGAGAGGCACAAGCACAAGACATTCAAATTTGTTTTATGAATTAAGGCAACAGATTGCAATGAAATGAGAAAACTAGTTGGACAAAACAAGGAAAATTCCCCCGTAGCTTCAGACCATGAATGCTTACATTGACTCTCCAGTAAGATCTAGAGGAAAATGATACACGAAGGAAAATGTAGTACTAGTGTGTTCTTTCCTTTCTTTTTTGATAGTTTTGAATTGGATCATATAAAACACAAAAAGCCAGAATCACCATGTCTCAAATTCATCACCAAAATCTATATGTTTATTGCAGGCTAACTGCCTACTTTTATTCTGTATTCGATGGGAAGAAGAAGGTACATTGATAAAGCAAACCATCCTGTTCTTGTAGTTATTTTCTGTTATTTTTCCTATATCATTGCATGCTGATGTAGGACATGTGATATCTTTGATAATTATTACCAGTAAGAATTCTTTTATTTTGTCTTGGGGACATAGAGTTCCTGCAGACACCAAAACAGCAGTTAAGATCAGGAAAAGATATTAAACTACACTAGACTGGACAAAGTCATAGGTCATCCTCTGGTAAGTTAGCTATAAAACATCATCTTCCAAATCAAAGAAATCTCCAGTGCATAAAATGAAGCTGCACAAGGTAAAAGTGGGGGTTGAAACTAAATGTTTGAGGCCCAAGTGAAGTTGCTTGTTTAGATACTTAGCTGAACCACAGAGTTAATTAAAAGTGTTAACGTTTGAAGGGGTTACCTTGAAGAGAGGTCACTATATGATTTTAAAGGTCATTGTAGCAGCAAGGTGAGAACTGGGTGCCTCAACTCCTGCGTGCTCGTGAGCTGTCCCAGTTCTGTTGGCCATGTCAAAATCCAGGAAAAGGAGAGCAAACACCTCTGTAGTTTAAAATAGAAACTCACTGAAGCAAAGGGGCAAAAAGAATCCCACAACTTTTGGGACCCAGGTAAGATGGTCCTTTGCAGGAGTTTAAGTTTGCTAGACATGTACAAGCTTTTATTGGTTTCAGGGTTTTGTTTACGTGTTTGTTTTTGTTCAATGTTTGTTTGGTGAAATGATTTTCTTCTAAAATAACACTTTTGATTTAAGAAAATTATTTTTGATAAAATTTGGTGAGGCAATTCTTCCTTTTGTCTGAGATAGATGGGATGAATCTCCTTTCAGAAATATCCTTCTATATCTCAGGACCTCCTGCTGTAGAAAGCACTTAGACGTGTACATGACTTTTAGATTACTACAATAATATGAGTTGAATGCTACTCCAGAAGATTAGGAAGATGTGTCAGACATACTGTTGACTTTCCTATATCACCATTAACAGATGTGAACGCATGCACTCCCCTGCACAGAGAATGTTTTGCATCGTATGTCAAGTATGAATTACTGCTTGAATACTGAGAGGAGGAAGGATACGAGTGTCACAAGTCTGAACAGACAGGTATGCATGGGCAGCTGTTTATGGATGAATCTTCCTTGTGATAAATAAATAACATTTTTTTTGACAGTTTTTCCTTATAACCCTCTGTTTTTCTGCCCATGTCCACCCATGTTTTTTCTTTATTCTGCCATAGACAAGGACAGACTCATATTCATCCGTGTTGTATTTTTACAGCTTCCATCTCTGTAGGATTATAGTCCATTTACCTAAAAGCCCATTTGACATCATAATAGAAAAAAGGGAGCAAGTCCATGTACAGCTGAGTAAGTGAAATCTGTTTTCCTATGGGATCTCTAGATCTGAGCTGCATTTTCTGATATCTGTGAGGACAAAAACGTTTATCTGAAGCATTGCAACCTTTGAGTCTTTATAGGTCATGAAGCATCTAACCAAACAGATATTTTTACCATGTAGACACTGGATAAGAGGACTCTCACCCACAAGATCTGCAACCCAAGATAGGATGCATGCGATTTAGTGTAGATATCTCTAGCACAGATGTCTCCATTTCTCTCAGCTCCAAGTATAATCAGTGCAGATGTTCATATTTCTAGATCTTACTCGGTCATGCTCCATTCTAAAATAAATAACTGCAGTCAGACAAATCACAATCAAACGTGTCTATTTCTTATCACTGATTATAAAGAGAGTCTAGGTGAAACTAGACCTCAGATGCAGACACACAGAAGTCTGCACTTGATCAGACAAATCCTACCTTTCTTTCAATAGGGAAGTTTTACTCATTTAAAGCTTGAAGTTTTGGAAACATTTATTCCAATGAATAACAAGGGTTGAACTCCTAACTAGATTTGACAAGGGAATTGAAATCTGTGTGATTAATGTTATAGCAAAAAGTTTTTGTCCCCTAGTAAATATGTAATCTCAATGGTCTTTTATAAACAGATACATAACTCAGCAGCCAGGCTGTTCAGCAATAACTAAGGAATTCTGTCACCGATTTATGTTTCTACTTCTGGATGATTTTAACATAGCTGAAATCTGTCACTTTTTTTTTTTTTTTTTTTGGATTAAGTCTATTCAGAATATATTAATAATGTTTCATATTGTTGCTGTACATTATAGCATTCTAGTTTGAGGTGGCATGTTTCAAGCTGAGAAGGTTATTGGCATTTCTGAATGAAATTTAATTGTTCTGGGTCAGGAGTTATGACAATATATTTGTTTGACTTCAATTGATTTTGGTTTCTTTCTTTGTGCAGAAAGTGGAGTTCAAAGCCTGAACAAACCTAAGACATAATCTCGACATAAAATTATGTCCCACCATAGGACCTTAGTCCCACCAGGTTTCATGTAAAGTCCATGGGCATCCAGGAGTTTTGGATAGCCTCCAACATTCTCAGATTCTAGCAAAGATTTGTTTACAAGATAGGTCCAGAAAGATTCAAAAACAAACAAAAAAACCCTCACTATTTTGAACCTGTCTTGGAAGTGGTGGTGGGTCTGAAATTTTTGGAGAAAGAGAAGTGACTGCACTAAGTCTATAAAACATAATTACACTCAAAAACTTGCAGATGGAGTTGTAGGTCTTGATTGTAGGAGGAGCATGTTGATCATGAGAAGGCAATGTGAAAACCTCCCCTTGCCTTTTCAGAACAAAGTACATGATCGGTTTGGCACTGACTAATATCACCTTGAATTCCAGCAATACCTAGAACACCATATAAGAACCGTAATGCACAACAATCCTTAGTTTTCTTAATTTGTTTTCACAATATTGAGTAAAAGAAGAGAAAAATAAGTAGGAAAACAAAACTAAAATTCCACAGATAGAGCAAGTTATGTGATTTTCTTTCAAAGACAATAGCTTGCTCCTGTCAATCCTCCCTGGTCTACCCATATTATTATTATCACTAAAGATAATAAAAATAAAGGTAAAATAAGGCCTTGAAGCACATGGAATACTGATAACACAGTTTGTAATTCATAAAATAGCTAATAGTTATGTACAACAATCTTTTGTGACTAATGCTCCTATGATGCAAGCTTCTATTAAATACATTGTGCCAGTTCATAGGAGAAGCGTAAATTGGCCAAAGTTTATGCTACATCTTAGCCCTACTTCTGCCATCTTTTTAGGTGTGTAGAAGTGCAGTGGGGTCTAAATTGATGTACCTCACAGGCAGATGCGAAGTACTGTAGCTTATGCTTATAGCCTGCCCTTGGATTTATGTGAAAGAAACACCTGACAAAATGAATCATCTTTTGCACTGGACTAAATCATGTGCGCTTGGTGGAGTAACACCAGTGCTCCATCAGGAGTTCTGCTCAGTATCCAAGACTATAAGTGAAATCATGACTCTGCTGGGGTTGGTCCAGAAGAAAAGCTGATCCGAACAGAATTAAAATATGAGCCTTAAATAAAGAAATGACTAGCTACTGGTAACTATCAGTATAATTGGAAAAATGTAACAATTCAGAATAAAATTTGTGCTAGCACTAAAAATTCCCCCACAAAGATAAATATTTATGAATAGGAGCTGAAATCAAAGCTGATTATGACAATATTTATTGCTGTATTCATGCCATTCTAGATATTCATGAATGCATGTTAAATAGAAATGTGTGTGTGGGCTTGTGCATGTTTGTGAGTGTAGAAGGAAAAATTTACAAAATGTCTACGGTAATTTTATTTCTAAAAAATAGTTAAAAAAAAAAATCACTAGCATTCTGAGTTCCAGCCTGAAGCACATTTTTACAGCTGAAAATAGGGGCTCATAATGAAAATGCTGACACAACCTTAACTATAGAGGTGGTAGCAGGCAATGCTATAATAAATAATGTGGGAAATATTTTACACTTCAAGGCAATTACCTGTTCAGCCATCTTTAGGATTTCTGGGTCATGAAAGGTAGGGATTAGGTGTACTTGACAAGTGTAAAAGAGCCATGACTCATGACTGCTAGAAGGCACAAATGAATTACAAAAGCTGAGAGAAAGCTTTGTAATCACATAGCATAGGTAAAATATTTTTTATTTGGGGTAGATAAGGATCAGGTAAATGGAAGGATACACGCTCCAGATTCCATTTAGTTTGCTTCTTGAAGAAATGGTGAAAGTTGAGTTAAATCTATTGTCCTAACTTGCCTGCCATCCATTTGTGTATCTCTCCATGCCATACAAATATGACTTTAATTTTCTTTGAAATGAAAGTTCTTACTTGTACAACAGGACTGCCTGGGACCAGCTTGGCCATTAAGTTGCCAAAACCTGTGCAGGAGGCTTAAATTTACAAAGAACCCAAAGAGCATCTTCCTCAACCTTCATCCCCCATAAACAAAAAATAAGCCAATGCTAATAACAAACTCTTTGTTCACGTGATGACTGAAAGTCTCAGACTTGGTTTATGAAGCCTCTGTCCCCTCTTTCTGCTCGGTTACATGTAATTTTCCGTTGATGGGGAGAAATGTCCACCATAAGGAGAGAATTCCTATGAGCTTTATATATTATTTTTATATGAGATGAAGGACCTTCCGGAGGTTTTTTTTCCACTCTGTTCATTAGGAAAAAAAGGTGGTAATCACAAATTTTAAAAATGCAGATGCCTGAATTATGATGAATGAACCACTCTCCTAAGGTCTTGGTTTGCTTGCGCTGTGCTCTAGTTAGTCAACAGTGATTGGGTGCTATGGTCATTTTCATGATATCTGTCAAACAAGCTCAGGCTTTGCAGCATAAATCCCATCGCAAGAAAGTATATATCTGTGTGATAAGGCTGTTGGCAATCTGTGCAAGGAGGCCAGAGAAGGAGGAACTGCCCAGCCCTGTCATCCAACAGGTCCTCCCAGAACAACCTTCTGCAGGAATGATGGAGACATCATGGTCAATTCCTCTGCCTGATCTGATCCAACATGTCTCCCATGTTTTAAGCTGCTCATTATTATGTTTTCCAAGAATCTGTGCTGGTGTATGGGGCATATATTTTCAGAAATGTTTATCTGACATCTGCTTTTCAAAAAGCACACAATATTCTCATCCTGAGAACCTCCCCACCTAAACATTTTATCTTAGATGGTTAATAAATATTTTAAACGTCTCTGGATCTTTGGCCAAGTGTTCCTAAGACTGTGTATGACTTCATCTGGAACTTAATTTCCAACCTATTCCATGTCTACCTGGTCTTTATTACAATATTTGGCAGAATATTAACTTTTTAAATCTATTTCCATCATCTTATTAGATAATGAGGAACAAGCAAAAAAGCAAGCAAGGAGACTTCTTTACTCATAAATTACACTTGACTGTCTTTTCAAAAAAAAAAAAGAAAAAAGAAAAAAACTCATAAAAGATATTTCAAAGTCTGTTGTTTGGAAAACTACAGGGTAATGAAGGAGGACTTTACAGGAAAAAAAGCACTGTGCTTTATATGAACATGATGTGTCCAAGAATTTCAGTCAAGATTTTAATTCTAATTTCCATGATATTTTGAGTACCCTAGCACCATTCAGATTATACTAGCATCACTTTTGTCAGCTACAGATTATTTAAAACTCCTTCTTTCTAGCATTATAACAACTACTGGGCAAAATGATGAATATTCATCTTCCATTTTAGAAGTCTGCATGGCTACATAGATAGATACATACTTTTTGCTATATATGAGGGTTAGGTAATAGCATGATAGCTTAAGACACTTAAAATAATGTGACACCAATTTATTATTATTAGAAAAAAGCCTTTGGAAAAGACCCTAAGCATTATGTTAGCATTGATATGTCAATCCTTTATTTGAAGGATGGCAAGTCTGAATCCCAGCACAGTCTTAATTAACAGAAAATAATTAGCATCATTTTCCCAGCTGTGAATTTGAGAATTTTTTTTCCTACAGAATCCATTGATTGATAATTAAGGAGGAGTTAGTTGTAATAAAACTCCCAGTATTGCAATTCCTAATTGGCCTTTAAGGACATTTTACAGTTACAGTTACTTTGTTCCAGGCGTTTTCTACCTTTTTTTTTTTTTTTTTTTTTTTTTAATACCAGCTTTAATAAGGAATCCTTTCTGAGAGAGGTAAAAAGGATGCAGCTGAAAAGAAAAAAGCCATGGTAATGTCACATCTGTGAATTAAAAACTTAGCATATAATACAGTCCACTTGATTTGTTTGGGTAATAATTGGTGGTAAGTGAATGTAAAAAGCTTTGAAGCTTGGTTTGAATAACCCAAGATTTATCCAGGCACTTGAGTCTAGAGATTAAACTGCATTATCACAGAGATTTGTGTAAATGCTTAACTTGATGCACAGTAAATGCTCCTGTTGGTTTCAGTGGAATGGAGCATCATGTGTATAGTTAAGCAGATATACGTATATCCTTGAAAGAATGCTGCCCTAGGCTGGAAATTTTATAGGAGCAGATTCAGTCCAGGGCATGTATGCTTGTTTCACATTTCCAGCCAGCCTTCACAGCCTTCAGCTACTGCTAGTACAGTGTCCCCTAGGGCACTAATTTTTTTTTTTTTTTTTTTTTTTTTTTTTTTTTTTTTTTTTACCAATCTTGCAAGTAAAATTGATCTAAAAGCACACATGTAATGATTTTCTGATATTAGCTCATTGACATAATTTTGATTTTTTTTTTCCTGAGGCTATCTTAAATTTCAAATTTTAGTTGAAAAAAGTAGATTTGGCCTATTTGTGTTTTATCCATTTCTTTCCTTTCCCTTGTTTATTCTCTTACCTGAAAAGTAAGCTGGGAGAACTGACAAAAAAAAAAAAAAAAAAAGTGGGGGGGGCAGGGGAGAAGGGGAAAGAGAAAAAAAAAATCTTAATACGTTTCAATATAAAAAAATCAGACAGTATTTTATGCAAATTCTCTTTTCACAAAGATGATTTTCTAGCAAAAAAATGTATGAATAAAAATGTCAAAGATCTTTATGTATCGGCAAATCAGTAAGTTCAATGGAACATACTAATATAAGAATAACACTATTTGACTGAAAAGAAGCTTTCATAGGTAAAATGGTGATAAAACCTGCTTCCAACTGTTATGAAAGTAGATATGAATAATCAGATTTAGATTTCATGGGTGCTGTCAGTGACCACCACAGAAGGTTTTAAGCATTCACGGTCTCACAGGAATAATTAATGGTTTGTTAACGCTTGCTGTATTGTGGGCAAAAACATCCTATGATAAAGGAATTCTGCTATTGTTGTTTCCATTGCTTATTTCCTTGTTGCATTATTTCTCTGTACCATTTATGTGTAATTTTTGGCCTGCCTTTGCCAGCTATGAAGCCTGTCTGTGCAATCAAAATCTCCTGACTGCCTTCAGAGGAGCAGATGAGTTCAGTTTCCTGATCTTGGGAAAGCTTCACTGCTGCTTTTCTGCCTCTCTGAGAAGGATGTCAGATCACTGAGCTGTGACTTTGCCACATCTTGGCTGGACCAATTCAGCTTTGTCTCTTTGGAGGTCTTCCAGTAAAGCTATATGCTGGTTACAAATTTATTCAAAATGCCTCCATCGTATTTTGTTAATACAGACTGAAATGTCCTCTCTCATTTCAGTCATGATGAGGTCACCAGACTGGCTTTCTGTGCAAAACTACTGAGTTTGACACTATCATAGTTTACATTCAAGACAGCTTGGTTTTCTTCCTAGCAAACTACTTAAGCATGAAACTTTTTTAGCACATTTCAGCTATCAGGAGCACGTGAATTACCATAAAGTGGCCATAAGTCACTTCAGCCAATACTGAAGTTGCTGCAGATGCTGATATTAGATGTTTCAAAACAAGGTATGCAAAAAAAAATTATAGATACAAAGATGTGAAAATCATAATGCATATTTGCAGCTCAGCTGTACATGCATAATCCCAAATCCTTCTTATAACTCCCTAAAAATGAAAGGATTTTACCTCACACAAGGTTTTATTTCAGGTCCAAGATGAGTCACAGTGATATGTAACGCATGTGGCTGCCTAGAGTAGCAGGCTGCTGGAAACAACAAGTCACTGTGCTCCACCTTTGACTTTGCCAATGTCACAGCCGTACAAAGCCCAGCTGGCTGCTGCCACCACGGAGGGAGGGATTAGTGAGGATGAGGTTGCAGCTTCTGCTTATGGTGAGGGCCCACACTGAAATAACCGTCACCATCCTTGCTTCACTCGTGCCCTGGAGGCAACGCTGGCGTCAGCTGAATGCATATGTACATTTGCATTCACGTGCATGCATTGCCTGGGCACACAGCTGGGATAAATCAGGGTATCTCCACGGATGATAATAGAGCTTGGCTTTCACCCGTTAAAGAGATGGGCCTGTAAGTATCACACCGGGATTCGGCTGGGTATCGCAGGAGAGAAGTCATCTCAATTGACCTTAGCCTTCTGAGAGCGAGCTGTCAGGTCTCAGCTAGTCTCGACTCCTCAAGTAAAAGAGAGAGCTGAGCATGCCAGGGAGCTACTTATTGTACCTATTATAAAGCTATTTTCAAGTCCAAGCAATATGGAATGCTTTAATGAGTGAGATGACAAATTTTCCTAGCAAATACAAAATTTTGTCTATATTTGCTGAGCTAAAAATTTCCCTCATATTGAAAATTTAGTGGCAAATTATTTTTATACCCACTCAAAATTGCATTCTTCAGAGATCTTAAGATTTACTCAGAAGATTTACTGTTTCCTCAAAAAATTTCTCTAGTCTTAACCTAATCACTCCCTGTTTCTTTTCCTAATGAGAGACCATATTAAATACTGTGTGGTGGGAATCTTAGAGCTGCCTGCCAAAATCTCTAAGTATTGTTGTTATCATCCCATCAATGATTTCTGTCCAATTTTCTTCCTAAAGTTGCATAGAAATCAGGAAGAGACCTCAGAACATTGCTTGTTCCATTGTCCCTGAAGACATTTGCCCCGAAGACATAAGCAAACACGACACATGCTTCCCTCACTTCCTTAAAAATTTCACTTCCACAGAATTTCTCCAGAAAATCTTCACCAGGTGCATCTCCCTACCTCTATTTTATTCCATTAGTTCTCCTCTTCCCTGCAAATATAGAGAACAGTTCGTTTCCCTTCTTTGCAGCAGTCTTTTTATATCTTCAAAGGCTGTTGTCTCATCTCAGCAAAAATTTTCAGTCCTTTTAGACTAAACAAACTCCTTGAAAGAGTCACGACGAAAGAACAGAGCCATCTGAACCGGAGAGACTGATAACAAATGAACAGAGGTGCGCACGAGGTGCTGAATACCAAGAGAGAAAAACCATTTGTGATCAAAACACACACTGGCTGGGGTGACCTTATTGATTTTGAAAACACAGCAACATCTTCTGTGGTGAATTGCTGAGGAAAAATAAAAAAAAAAAAAAAAAAAAAAGAAAGGAATGAGATCCTGGATAGTTTTGACACAGTGTTTGAAAAATGTCCCCATTGATATCTTGAATTGTAATTTTGTGCATTCCAGAAGAGTATTGGAGTGGAGGGGAGACTATAAAAATCTACTATAGGACAACTTATATATTTGAAAGGGATGTTTAAGGCAACTTATATGTTAAATTTCTACTTCAAATTCTGAAACTTTAATCTAAATGATATTTCTCAAAACATGGATCAAAATGTGCAAGTCTAGGGGCCAAAAATTGAGCTTCAAAGTTCATACTGAGGCAAGAAATAAGAGCTCTGATTTTTGAAACAGGCATGTTTTCCATAGTTGCAGTTAAGAGGACAGCCTTTCCCAAACCACTTCACAGGCCAAGTCCATGATGTCATGTCACTAGATGACATAGCAGCTCAGCCTGTACCAATCATATACTCTGTCCAGCTCAGAAAATCTCCAGGGATTTCAAAAAAATAATTGGAAATACAAAACCTGATAAAAGTAATATATTTGCTGATTCTGTGATTTTGGTTTGTAGATTTTTGAGGAGTAGAAGAGAGGAAAAGCTACTAACTAGCCTATTCCCCAATATGAGGAATGGCCTATACTTCCCTTGCATGTCTTTGTATGTCTAGTAGCCCTTCAAAGCTCCTTACATCAAGTTTTTTATTGATCTCAGTCTGCTCTGGACTTTTTAAATAGATCCTCCATCCCAAAAAATATGATTTCTGGCTAACTGTACAGGAGACTGAGGTTTAAAATCCTACTTAGCCACAGGATCCTGGGGGTAAGTCAAAATACTAATGCGTTTCAGACAATCTCTTACCCACAAAAAGTTGTTTTGACAGTTATATAGTTCATGAACCATTCAGATGCTATAGTGATGAGGTCCATGTAGAAAGGTAAAGCTTTCTTGATCAAGGTGGTTGTTGCTGGAGCATAGAATATGATCATTCATTTAGCTTCCTTCCTATATGGTTAATAAAGATGCCGTGAAGCCTAAAGATGGTTAGCTAAGGACACTATTTCCATTGAGATGAGAGATATGAAGAGCAGTAAGAATCAAACCTTGAAATTTTCACTCATCCATTCACTGCATTCTGCTTTATTGTCATTTCATCTTTTTATTGTATATTAGTCATATGTGCTCACGTATACGCTGTGTATTAAAAATGGAACTGAACCTGATATACTGAACTCTTAGAACCAATTAAATATAGCGATTAGGTATGAATATATCTCCAGGTATATTCAGGTATGATTTTAGAGGAGAGTATATAATTCTTATTGATGGTCCCCTTACTGCTTACCCTTTGTTTCCAACAGCCATTTCTTTTAATCATAGGACTTAATATACTCCAAGGTGCTGAATTCTGTGTCAGCTGTAAACATGCAGCGAAACATTTACATGTAGGCTTCCTTCAGCACCTCACATTCAATTCAAGGACTGAACAATGAAGCAGCACTGCTGTGCAAGATCCAAATTGTGCTGCTGGCAAGAAGATTCTCAAATAACTGTGGCTCTCCTGGGAGAAGGAATATTATACTATGGAATAGAGAGTATTTGCCGTAGATCAAGCTGGTCTGAAGGCTTTTTTTTTTTCACTCGTCTTTCATTCTGTTTATTTATTTGCTTGTACTGTCACCGATGTCATCTGAAGCCAAGAAATGCAATAAGGTTAAATATATTGCAGGAAATTATTTTGATCTGCCAATTCCATGAATAAGTTCACATTGCCTATGATAAGCCATCAAATATCAGTAGGAGCTTTTGGTGCAATCAATCTATTACACATCAATTTTATGGCTGTATAATGAGGTTTAATTGCTGCTTTATTAGTCTGACTAATATTAAGTGTCAGTAATTTCTTTGCATTCACATTGGCTTTCTCATTTAAATTACATTTCCAATATTTAACTATAAATGTACATATACTTTATATCTATGGAGGTTTTGCTTTAACCCTGTATCAGGAAACCCTGTTTGGGCTGATTTTCTCTTTTCTACATGTTCTCTGGCCTTGAGGAATACTACCTGGGAAAGCTAAATGTTGTTCTTGATAAATACACAGGCCTTTGGCATTTGGAAAGTTGACTTCAAATTTCCTTTGACAGAAATATAATATGGGTTTTGTGTACTAATGAGTGAATCATTAAGGTGTGTAAATATATTTGCACATTTTGTGTCCCACAGTCTATAAGACTACTCATACACTCTAAGTTATGTATATCCTTGGGTGAATTGTGGGCCTAATGCTTACTACCCTGGAGCACACATGAAAAACAAGTCTGGCAGGATGCAGGATGCATTTTGACTGGTAAGCCACAGACCGAGTGTTATTTTAAGCCAGGATTTTAGTGCATTGTTAAAGTTGTAGGCTCAGATGTTCAGATTTGCAGTTTTACAGGAGTAAGACTTGAGGTGCAATTAACGACCTGAACAAGCAGTGAGGATTTTTTTTTTTTGTACACAGAACCTTATTCTGTGGCCTCCTTGTACTCACAACAACTAAATTCAGGTTGTAAATTCCAGGGTTTTTTGGGGGAGTGTTGTTTTTGACTTTTTTTTTTCCAAATCAGCAGCACTTTTTTCGTTTGACTTGGCTTCTTACGATTTCCTTTTTCATTTGAAATAAAGTCCATCTGATTTTGCAGTGATGAACTCAGCTCACTCAGTAGACATGCCAGTTGCCATTAATATCAACCGATCTTCCAGTGACAGCTGGCTAATATCACCCTGGAAGCACCTCCTGAGCTAAAATCAAGCTGTATTTGGGAAGGAAAATACCTAGCGCTGGGATGTTTTCATGTCTGGTTTGTATGATGTTAGACTGCTGGAATTATGATCAGGAAAAGGTACTAGTTGAGTCAATAATATCATATTGCAATTTACTTTCTGAATCCATGAAAGAACTAACATAGCTAGAGACTGGGAGAGTCAAACGTCCAGTGGACATCCAATGCAGACTAGTTACGTAAAGTATGTTAAGTCTCTTCATGTTTGTTCATTTATTCTTCGTTATCCCCCTCTCCCTTTTTCTTTTCTTTTCTCTTTTCTCTTTTCTTTTCTTTTCTTTTCTTTTCTTTTCTTTTCTTTTCTTTTCTTTTCTTTTCTCTTTTCTTTTCTTTTCTTTTCTTTTCTTTTCTTTTCTTTTCTTTTCTTTTCTTTTCTTTTCTTTTCTTTTCTTTTCTTTTCTTTTCTCTTTTACTTTTTATTTTTTTTCTCCCCATTCTTGTCAAGGACAAACCTTTTGAGGATAATAAAATACCTATCTAGTGCAGCACAAGTTTAAAGAGAGATTTCTTTCAAGAAGGGACTTACCCCATGCTGCCTATCCAGTTTTCCATGACTAATGTACCCATTTTACAAGTAATGAGGGGTAAGAATTCTGAGAACTGAAGTTATTTCAGCTACTTCAGTTACTTAAACAGCATTCTGAAGTTAGGACTTAGGCCTAGCAGGCACCTGACACTAATCCAGGTTACAACCTTCTAACACAAATAATATTACTGTCAAAATTATCCAGAATAAATGAAGTCAGAAGTGACTATTCTATGGATACAGAAGCCAGTAAAATCTCCCAGGCCCTCCTGAGCAACCCAAACACCAGCTATGTTACCATCAAACATGACCTTATTTTACAGTGATGTGGCCATCCACTTTGGCCATAGTAGTCTAATATTTTGCATCATGCACTCAGCCCAAGAGATCTGAATTTCAGGACCTCCTTAGCCTGAATGTCTGGAACCCATCTATTTTGCCATCCTGGAAGACTACTGTAACCACCATAATACAGGGCGCTCTGGGTGAGTGCACAGCCAGGAATGTAAGATCATGGGACCAGATAGACAGACATCAGGCAAGAGGGAACCTGCCCCTGGCCCTAGTCTAGAGCATTTGGCTAGGGAGAGGGACACAGAGGCTGGAAGGAACCTCCAGAGATGATCTAGTCCAACCCCACTGCTCCAGCAGGAACACCTAGAACATGTGGCCCAGGGTGGCATCCAGGCAGGTTTGGAAGATCTCCAGAGAAGGAGACTCCACAACCTCGCAGCCTGTTCCAAGGCTCTGTCACCCTCACAGTCAAGAAGTTCTTCCTCACATGGAGGTGGAACTTCCTGTTTCAACTTGTACCCATTACCCCTTGTTGTGTCCCTGGCCACCACTAAGAAGAGTTTGGCCCCATCCTCCCTACATTCTTCTCTCAGGTATTTATACATGACACCAGGTGTTTTCATTCCCAGCCCAAAGACTGTTTCTCTTCCTTATCCCAAGACTTATCTCAGGCAAAATGCACACACATTACAGAGGGCAGGTGAGACCTCATGCGTGAGAACTGGAAGCTCAAACAACTGCAGGCTGAGAAGAGCCTCGGATCCTTGTCTTTCATTAAGGTGAGTGTTCTAATCATTAGAGGCTTGTACTAAAAGTGATGGATACTCCCACCACATATTTTGTTGTTCTTTCTTGTTAGACACTGTTCCTGAAAAAGGCAAGAACCTGACCATAGACATCTACTAACTTCTGCTGGTTCTCTATTCAGTCAGCAAGGACATGGTTATAGAATCATAGAATCATTATGGTTGGAAATCAAGATCATCAAGTCCAAATGTAAATCCATCACCATCATGTCTACTAAACCATGTCTCTAAGTGCCTCATCTACATGTTTCTTGAACACTGCCACAGACAGTGACTTATCTGGGCAGCCTATTCCAGTTATCTTCAGAAGCCTCAAAGTCTTTCAAGGTCTTCAGAGTAACTTCTCAATGCACTTCATATGAAATGCATTCGCTTACTCCCAGCATTCAGACATCACCTCTCATCCAGGACTGGGAATCTGAATTACTGCACCCTGGACCCATTGTGGCCCCCAGTACCAACAACAGCCTCTACAGCAGTGCCTGAGGAGCCCAGTGGGACCACTGCTTTGAACCTTGCCACTAACACACTAGTGCTGAAACATCTGAGTGCTCTGCTAATCTCCTCACAATGATGCAGGACTTCAGGAAAGCGCTCAGTTGATCTGAAGGCCTCAGCAAGGCTGGCACAAGTAAAATCTTTCTCCTGCATTGCTATTGTTATCTTTGAATGCTAAGGCAGCAGAACAGGCCCAGGGAGCTGATCGACTGAGTAAGAATGTGCTGTTTTTACACTTTTCAGGGCTGAATTTTGCTTCTAAATGTGTCTGCCAGTCTTTTTGCTGTCAGGTGAAATCCTTTCCCGTGGTGATTCTTGCTCATCCGCATGGACTGTCAACACAGAGGTCAGGAATGAGTTTCCCCCCCATGGCAAATTGGCAGGGTGTTTATGTGTGAGGGACTAATCCACCTTCCTCAGAAGCAGTGAGCTGAGATTTGCAGGCAGGAGCTAACGGCCGGAACAAAGGTCAGGGAGCACAGATGGACAAACATTTGTGGCCCTCCTTGTTTCTGCCTTAATTGTCTCTGATAGGCATTGCCAGACCAGCATAATACAGCCTGGACAAGGCTGTTCCTGGTGGGGAAAGGATCCCTGAAAGGATCCCTCAGCAGGCAAGTGAGAACCTGCATCTGCTGTAGAACTGAGATGAATCTTGAACCTTGGACCTGTTTTCTTAAGTTTTAAATCTGTCTCTATGTCCCTCTGCAACAAAACAGGCAGATTTCTAGTTCATTCCCAAAGCTCACTTAAGGTAGATTTTCATTTCCGTGGAAACCCCAAAACATCAGACTGAGACATAGGTGCTGTGGAATCCCTGATTTCTGCATGGTGTTTGTGACATGCTGGGGACTCTGGGAGGGAGAAAGAGTAAAATAAAATAAAACAAAACAAAACAAAACAAAACAAAACAAAATAAAATAAAATAAAATAAAATAAAATAAAATAAAATAAAATAAAATGAGTTAAAGGTCTCTATATACTTAAACTCTGGAGTGAAGGACCTCCACATACAACCTTGCTTTAGACACCTAGGCAATGACTAACTCATTTAAATACCTAGAGCCAGGGCAGAGGCTTTGGCTTCAGAGCTCACTTATTCAAATTCCTGGGTTCCTTGCCAAGCCCTTGGCCCAGGCCAATTAGCACTCTCCCAAACAGTTCCAAGGCATGGTTTAGGAACCAGCAGGAGCCAGGGGCCATTCCCGTTATGGAATTTGGATTTGAATAGCAAATTTTGGAGGCTGAGAGAAATAGGGAAGTGGTCAAACTACGTCAGGTGGATTTAGGGACAGATGACAGGCTCCCACAGTAATTCGTTTAGTAGCATAGATGTGGCAGTAGTGAAAAAGAAACTATTAACTGTCTCTAAAATCCAGAGGGGAAAAGCTTCTGGGGGTCAGATTCTCAGCTGGAGTAGATCAGCATTAGAGCTGTGCTGGTTTACAGCAACTGAGCAATTATCCCGCATCCTTAAAAACAAACAACTGGACAAATATGGAGCTGCTTATTGTTTTCTTCAAGAATTGCTTCACTCCTCCCTCCCTTCCCTCCATGTATGAAAGCCTTTCCCACTGCACAGTGAAAGCAAATAAACAAGGAAGGTTAAAATCTAAAACCACTCATCCAAGTTAATTAAGTTCAGCCAGCCTCAACTACATCATCTGGTAAGATCTGGCAAGTGGTGTGTGTGTATATGTGTGTATGTATATGCATGCCTGTGTTTTTCTTCTTCTACTCAGGGAAATTCATCTAAAAGAGTACCTACTTTTAAATATACTGTTTCTATGCCTGACTGTGAGTTTTTTGTTTTGTTTATCCCTTGTCTGTTTTTGTTCTTACAGCCACTTTCATATTTTTTGTCTAACTTCCCATTATTACATTTTCCTCCTTTTATTTATGATGCTTGATTCCCAGTGTACATTATTGCTGCTCTGTTGGTACTTTATTAAATACGATACAGATACTAGAGTGAGAGTGAGGTTTTATGTCCCACACATGGTGTGTCGTAATTGTGGCATTTTTACTTTCCATTAAGAAGTATCTCCAGGAGGGGAGGATGGGGGACTCGGTTCATTACTTCTATAAACCAAAGAAGAAACCCCAGACAAGCTTGATGAGTTGTTAAGTAGTCTTTAAAGAAGTCTTTAAATCAAGATTAGATGCCTTTCCTAAAGAGACACGATATTTCAACCAGAAGTTACAGGCTTGATAGAGGAGTCACTGGTTAAATTCTGTGACTTGCAGTATGGAAAAAGTCAGACTACATTAAAATAATGGCCTTCTGGCCTTAAAATTTATGAGAGTGTAATTAGAAGATAGTGGTTTTAGTTAGCCAATGTACCAGACAGACTAAAACTATAAACAACTCCATGGTGAGCAGATAGATTTCCATATTGAAATCTTGCTGAAAAGATAGACAGAACTAAATGAACACAGACTCAGTATAAACAATAGAATTGCTCTTCTAGGGCTATAGCCTTTCTTCCTAGAATCTATCTGAGATGTTTCTAAGAACCTCTCTTTCTACACCAGCTCTGACCACTTTGAAATTTTGATGTATTTTATCTTCACAATCTCCTTGCCAGGAAAGGATGCCTCTTGTTCCAGCTTTATAGTTGTCACATGAATGTTTTTGTGTGGTGTTGGTCTAATCAGCACCTCACCATCTGAGTGCTTCAGAGAGCTAAAAAGGCACTGAGGCTCAGATGCTTTCAGTTCTATCACTGCTGTGTCCTGGCATTACTAGAACACAAATAATCCTAGTAAAATTTTATGGCTCTCTTCTAGGTGTTTTCATGGTGAGCTCTAGACCCAGGCAAAGCCAAACAGGTGTCTAGGAGGGCAAACTGCTTGCGACCACAGAAATGGCCATCTCACTAATTATTTCATGTACGCCAAAGTGCTGCCAAGGCAAAGCAGCAGCAGCTGCCAGGAAGCAGCTCTTCGCTGGGTATTGCTAGCTGCCCCTTGCTAATCTAGGGGCACAAAGAGAGTCTGCAAAGATGAATGGGACCAGTTGAACAGTTTATTAACTTTATTATTGTTATTTATTTATTTGTAAACATCTCTTTCTTATTTATGGAGTTTTCTTTGTAAATATTTTGTGTCTGTGTGTGCAAAGAAGGAAGGACAGAAAATGGCAATCAATTTTACAAGCTGTTCCTTCTGATCACCTTATTTGTTGTATGATGCCTTTTCATTTAGAGAGGGATTCATCCACATCTGAGGGAGGTAATGTATGAGGGGGAAAACAAGAAAACAAAGCAAAAAAAAAAAAAGATTGCCAGAATAATTTAATGTTTTTGTTGGTTAAACAAGTGACTTTGTATCCGTCATTTCATGACTAGAATGACATGATGGGATGTATTACTTTTGTAATTTCATTGTCTTGCATTATCTCCAAAATTCCACCTCTCTGGCCTAAAGGATGGAAGGAAGGAAATCTCCATTTATGTTTGCAGGACAATTCGAAGGGAGTTCTAGATGTTCGCATTGCATTGAGAAGGATCAGAAATCAAGGGTCAATATGCACTCACCACATCTCCTTGATGCCCACACTGAGATGTTTTTGGTGATCTTTGTCCTGATTCTTAATTCCTTGTGCCACAAGATGATTCTCACAGATTTCATTTTGAATTATTTCAATAATATTGGTTGAAGTTAATGTAACTGAATGAAAAATCTATTTTTTTTTTTTTTTGTTGTTCTGCTTCCTTTCCTTTTTCCTTCCTTCTTTCTCCCCTCTCCCCCTAAATCTCTATGGACATCCTCCCTCCAAGTGGAGTTCAGGATTTAAACACTTTAAACACCTTTTGAAAGTCGCTTTCCAAAACCAAGATCCAAGCAAAACAACCACTGCTGTGAATGACCAGAGTCACTAAAGTAGGGAACATAAACAATGCTACAGTTTCAGGGAAAAAGTACTTCTATGAAGGTCTGAGCTTGGCAAATAGTTGAACTTGCATGTTTTAACAGAGGACCATGTGGGTTCAATGCATCCACAAAGCTGTGAATATGAAAACTGGCTTCTTTTCTGAAAACCATGATCAGACATTTTCTACAATAGGAGAAAACAAAGCTTTAGATTCAGGATCCAGAGCGAAGGTTTAAGCTAAAATCTTTGGGGGACCCCAAAGAGTATAAGAGTATAAGCTACAGAGGTTGCTGAAATGGCAGATAACATCTCCCCGTACTTGTCTGCAGACTACTTAGAGGTGGTGGTTACATTTGCTATGTTGTTTTCAGTCCTTTTGCCAGTTATCAGCAGCAGAACTGCAGCTGTCTGCTGAATAACACATTTGTTTATACAGTAGATTGAGAATATTTGTGTGTGCAGCAAACTCCTTGGGGGTATAAACAATATGTTTCCACGGAGGCCCAATGTCATTAGAATAATCAAGACTTGTAGGATGATAAACAGAGTCACAAATGGAAAGTACTACATAGACTCTCTAGTGTGGTATCGCATTCAGTGTCAAGTCCCGAGGATGATCTGTTCAAACAGCTTTTCCTGTGGCGTAGACACAAGTTGCTACATGTTTTATGGAGGAATCAAGGAGAGACATGGTCATGGTGCATTTTTGATGAGATCTTGTCGGAAGCATGCTGGTACACAGCAGAAATCCCTTTATTTCACAAGACCCAAATATTTTCCTCTGTGCAAACCATATGAAATCCACCCTAGTGAAAGAATGTCTATTTTTTTTTACTGAGGAGACCAGACTTAGGCTGAGCTTGGATTTCCCCCGCATCCCAATGATGCTTCTGTGATCCTGTGACAATTATAAATATTATGAGTGTTATTTTGAGCACAAAGGATGCAAAGTAGTGAGATGGGTATGCTGCAGCTCTATGTTGTGGTGCTATTTCATAGCATTATTTAGCACTGTAAGAGTTACTGGTTACTGAATTTGTGCTGAGGAAGTGGTCAAGAATTAAAATCCTCAAGGTACAGTGTTGGGACAACTCTTTTGGGTAGGAGAAGACAAGCAACATCTTCTAGAGTGGATCCTGGAGAAACTTCTCGTCAGCTATGGGTTTCCCACTGGGAGAGAGAATCTGGCTTGCTTAAGAAGTGGGCATTAAAAGGCACGAATATAACAAAGACAGTCAGCTAAGGCCTTGATGTGAAAGTGGTGATGAGCCAACATAATTGTACAGACAAATTCTGAAAGATTTCCATTGTCTTAAAGAGATAGAGTATGGATGATATGAAGTCAGTCATATCTTTGGGAATGATAACAGGAGATATAGCTCTGATTTTCTATTCTTATAGAAAGTAGAACATACACAGAAATCCCAGGGTGGGGGGGAAATAAATGTCTTCTTCCAAGAAAGTACATGGAATTGTAAGTTTATTCATGAATAAAAACAGAGGGAAGTAATGAAGAAAGGAGAGTTACCATGATGAGAAGGTATTAAAGATAATAGAAGAAGAGAGATATTACCAAAACTGTCCTCTTAGTGATAGCCACAAATATGACTAGTGCACCAATCCCAGATGTACAGCCTAAAACATTGCCCCCTAATCCACCAGTTATATGAATTGGCATTAATAGCTCACATACTGTCATAAAATGTTTTCTGTGGGGGCACTCGAGAAGAAAAGTTCATTACGGCCATATCTTTTTAGTATTTTTTCAAATAGTATTACGCCACTGTGTTGTAAATCAAACGGCTTTACTTCATCCATGCATTTCTTTAATGCTGGTAAATTAGTGTTAAGCTGTTCAGGTCATTGAAGCCATAGCGAGTTGATCAAGAGGGAAGAAAGAAAAAAGAAAAACAGAAACAATCAGTAAAAATATGCCTAGGGCTTTTGACTTCTTGACTTTAGACTCCTTCTCATGCCACTGTGATGAGTGACAGAAGTCTTCTGAAGTCTGTTCATTCTGTTTTATTCCTTCTGTCCTATTTTTCCTCTTCACTGAATTCAGGTTCTCCCTCTGCAGGTGAAAGATCTCTCCTTAAGTGTAATGCATCTGTTCACTTGTAGAAACACAACATGGTCAAAACTCTTGTAGAGCTAATAGACTTTTCTCTTTCTCTTGCTCCTAAGTCTCTCACTACCTTTCTTTACCTTTCTTCCATGCTTCTCATTCCCTGTCTAAAAGATTACCACAAGGCAACCATCAATGCTTGTAGAAATTCTGGTTGGTAAGAGGTCAGAAGAATGGGGCAGCTAATCTGCCATCCTAAATCAGAGATATAGGTATTCAAAATCCCAGATCCATTGTCCAAGAGTGGATGTCTGGGTAAAAGACGGTGAGTACAGAACAATTATTCGGTTACACCTGCAAGCCTCCAGCTTTCCTAGGTCCCATTGTCCATTTACCTTCATTGTCTAATGACATTTGGTTTCCTTTTCACATTTATATCATTCCTCTAGTTCAGATCTATTCTCCTTGCTCAGTGTCATATTTTTAACTTTGTTTCCTTCTCTGCCCCTACCAGCAACTGTCCTCGTCCACCTGTAGTGGCGAGCCCCAAAAGGCAGGTTGTCTCTGCATGCACGCATGCTATGTGGAGGAGTTACAGAAGTGGCACCTATAATTTATGCGTTCTTTCCTTATCTTTTCTATTAATTATCTGTGCCAATCTGGGCAAAGGACTTCTATAATGGTTTTGCCTGTTTTCTATATTGGTTTGTATATAATGTTAGATATAATCATTTTGTTCATTATAAAAAGCAAGGAAAGGTCTGTGTCACTTGAAGCCAAATATCTATCTAGGCTGACTCCCCAAATGCATAAGCTAGGAAATTTCATCCAGTACTTCTCTAAGTTTGGTGGGGGGTGTGAGTGTGTGTGTATATGTGTGTGCATGTATGTGTGAATGCATCTAGTAAGAACATATTTAATTTGGATATTTCCTTGGCCTGTGTAACAAAGTAGTCCGAAATAGTAGATAAAATGAGAGTCAGTGTCTAGACATGAGGTTCTCCTTACCTTCCCTCCCAAACCTAAGCATCGATTAGTTTTCTTATGGGCAAAATATATCATTCCATGTCTTGTGTTCTACATGTCTTAAAAGGATGCAATATTCATCCATTTTAAGGTACTTATATTCTCTGCAAATTGTTGTTACATAAAAAGAGCAGGAAAGGCATATGAACAAAATTTAATGGAAGATAGAGAACAAAAGAGATTAAAAAAAAAAGTTTCAAAGTGGAGGGTAGGAAAAAACAGGGAAATTTAGATCTCTCTACTCAGATGGGCCCTTGTCAAGTGGCTGTAAGGCTCTTTCATTTAGGCATTGCTACATCAACTCCTGGTAGCTATATAGCCTGATAAGTTTGTATTAACCTAAATTCCCCTTGTCCTGTCACCAAATTCCCCATGTCATTAACACAAGACAGTTCTTGTCCTTTCTCCAGCTTCTGTCTCTCCATCTTTTCATTGCTGGTGGTATGTCATTTACTGCACAGATGTTTCTCCCAAGCCATTGTAAGGTTATTTTTCGAGTCACTTCTTTCAGCAGATGTTGCCCAGTTCCCAGGTGTATGTACTGCACTCTCCACTGAGCCGAAACTCAGCGATGCGCTTGACATATTGCACCGCTGCTGTCTCTTTGAGCTAGAGGGTCTGCACAACTGCACATCGCTGACATCTCTTTGCATTTGTCAGGCTGTTTGGTTGTGGTTTCCCTTTCCAACAGGTCTCCCTGATCCTCTCCTGGGCATTTCTCCTGGTTATGGACTTGCTACCTCGACATCTCAAAGCCTGTAATGAACCTACACAATTGCAGTGAAGTCTATGTCCAAGTATCTTTTACTCAGGCAGCTAGGTCATATTTCCTTGTAGAGTCAGAGAGGAAAGCCAGATGCAATGAAATCAATAAAATAGGATTTTGAATACAAGACCTTCTTCCCCTTGCTGGAAAGTCAAGGTCATAGAACCAAGTACAGAAGGAAAGTCAAATAAACCACTGAGCCCTTTCCCTCAGAGTCCATAATGTAAATCTGTCTTGGGTTCTGTAGTAGATGACTGAATATAGGTATTTGGGCCTGGCTTCCTCTGCAATCTGGGTTTTCCTGTATGATTCAATTCCCTCCCTCACTTTCATCTTTTGGCATTAATTTAACTTTCTTTTAAACATCGCAGGGGTGCAGACTGGCTCGCAATGACAGCCCTGTTTGGTTCAGCTAATATCTGGGCTAGCTTTTGCCTCAAGCTATGGAACGACTCCTTGCAAACCTTCTGTGAGCCAAAATAAGGCATAGATTCTTTAATTATTATTATTTTTAAATGGATACTATATAGTGAACTCAAAGAAAATTGTAACCTGTTTTTAATTAGAGGGAGAAGAAAACTAGTGAAGAAATTTATTCTCACCACCCCTCCCCCTCACTCCCCTCTGAATTATTTCCCCATTGTCTTTCATTCTGGTGGTCATTGATAAGGGTTAAAAAAAAAAAAAAAACTAAGTAAAAAGAGGAGAGAAATTAAAACCATTCTGTGTAGCCATAAAAATCTTGGGGCACAGCAGAAATTTGACTATTTGACTATAGTACCCCATACTACCAGCCAGCTGATGAAGGTGAAAAAATGAACACGGTATTGCTGCTGACCTTATCTGTGTTAAAGACAAACTGGCTGGTGATGACGCCCAAGGGGTGAGAGCATGTAAACCTGGACTATGTCTCCAAGAAGCAGTGGTTGCTTCCCCCATTCCCACCATGCTACTGGAGGCAGCAAGTGGAAAGAATTCAGTTTCTTTTTTCCAGTGCAAGAGCAGGGAGCAGAAGTACACAGAGCAGCAGAGGAGAAGATAAGGTAGCATCACCTTGGACATACATTAGTTTAAGCTTTACTGGAACTGGAGCTTGGCGGACAGAACCGAGCAGCTATAGACATGCTCTGTGGCACTGTGTTCATTGCACCAGACGGTGGTTTTATAGGGGATAAAACTCCCTCTGAACTCTACTCATGAGGCCCTATAAATTCACATGCATCTGTCTAGTCAGGTTAGCACTGTCCTAGGTTCTAGCTAACTACCTTGTCCTTAAACGGGTTTCATTACGATCTTGCACTGCTTGAAAGATGCAAGATGCCCGCGGAAGGATACTGTCTGGCAGGGTATCTGTCTTTCAGCTCTGCTGCATATACAGAGAGATCAAAAAAAAAAAAAACTAATGATTGGTGATTCAAGCATCTGCCCTCACATAGAAATTTTAACATGTTTTTGAAGCTGTGCTTCTAAATTTAAATAGGCAACACAAATATATAGTTATAATATAAATCTCTCTTTCTAAAATCTTTCTTTATACAGACTGGCTCCCACTGAAGGGACATGGGAAGAGTAGTGAGGAAAAGCACATCGTTTGAAATGGAGGTTTTTTGGTCCCTCAGTCTGCTGTACTTGTATAGAAATAACATTAAAATACGGACAGTTCAAAAACTCCAAGAATTATAAGAAATGATTGTGCTTTTTTGCTAATAAGAAAAAGGATGAATACAGTAGATAACTATCAGGAGCAAAATAATAATAATAGCAAACATGCAAATACAGAATTAAATCTGTCCATTCAAAGTATTACTGCTGGAAAAACAGTTTTTTTC
>VZSV01000142.1:749794-774310 GCA_013398735.1 Nothocercus julius
TATATATATATATATATACATATACATATATATATATATAAAATCATCCCCTGGCACCACTACCTTTCCCAGACCTCTCGTAAATAAATAAATAAAGAGATTCCTATATTTATAGAAGGCCAGGAGGGACCATTATGATCATCTTGGCTGAGCCTCTTCTGAAAATAGGCCTTATAATTTTATTCTAATATCTGACCTGTAACTTTTCTGAGTAACATCATACATCAAGGGTTCTGTTTTTATTTAAGGACTTCAAGCAATAAGAAGCATAACTCATATTCCTTTGAATTGTTTTGTTGGTCAGTTAACACTCATTTGTTAAATGTTTTGATGTTGTTTCCTGTCTGAAATCATCTAGATACAACTCAGACATTGAAGTTAGGATTGCCTTTTTTCGGCCAAATCACAGTACCTACAGCCCTCCATAAATAAATAAGAAATGTTCATCCCTAAAAGCTTTGGCTTTCATTTGTAGTTCCTAAAATCACATAAATTTTATCACAGTGTTCAGTTAGCCTCTTTCTTTTACAACATCCAGCAGTCGTTAAGCAATAAATGAGTCAATATTCAAAAATATCTAGAAATCCATTACAACCCACCTGTACCTTATCCCTGAAAACACATGGCCTTCAGTTTGTTCTCTGCTTACGAAGTTTGTCAAGCACTTTGAGAGCTTTGGATGAAAGCCATCTTATAAAAGTACATTATTGCACTGTCATTATTATCATGTCATTCTGTTCGGCCTTTAAAATTGTTCCAGCCTGCTGTAGCTCTTGTGGTTTAATTTCCTTTCTTTAAACTAACAGCTCCATTGAACAAAGGAAGTAAGTGTGGGGACATTAAAAATAGACTGAGCTTTCTGTATTATTATTATTATTGCTGCACATTCACAGCTTATGCCATGGTGACTCCAGCTCATTACACTGAGTGCCAAGAACTTGCAGCAGTAAGAGACTGAGTTGTGTAAAGTAAGACCTGCAATACCAATTTCAAAGCAAAAGTACTCAAGGAAAAGCAGTTGGGAGGCAGTGGTCTGATCATACTGGGTGTGCAGCTCTGCCTTCGACTTTTAATGGGCTCTGCAGGTGGGAAAGAGAGAGATCCCATCTGGGAAACGTCAGGCAGAGACCCAGGTTGGATGTATAAGTTCTGTCCCCTTAAGGGACAGGCCTAGGATCCCGCTGGAGAGGGCCAGCAGGGTGGAGAACCTTTGGAAGTGCACAAAAGCAAAGATTAAGCCAAAGTGTCTTGGTTTTTCAGTGAAGTGTTCAGACAGAATTCCCTCACTGTAATAAACAATAATATTAACAATTATTATTGTTATGCATCTAATAATAATAATAATTACTATTAATTATTATGGGATCTCTTCAAATATATTTTGAAACTAGTGAAAAGAAAATTAAAGATAGAACATCACTGAAAATGCAAGAATTTTACTACAAAATAAAAACCCAGTTGAAATACAACCCAGTGCATCTGAACAAAGAATGCTTGCAAGATTCAGGCTGGCCCCAGTGCAAATTATGTGATAGCATCTTATGATTACTTTGTGTCTGACACAGTTTTAGCCTAGGATACAATCTGTCATGCTGGATTGCAAGTGTGTGTTCTCCACCAGGGAAAAATATATATCAGTAAAATTTACCATCTGTGTCATTATGTGACTGCATAAATTTAAATCTGACCATATTTGTTAGTTTTAATTCCCAGATTTTTTTTTTTTCCACTAAAGCCATTATTTGTATTAGCTGATATTGTATAACACTTACACTGTCTCCAGGGTTTTTCTCCAGATCAGGAAAAAAATATAAAACCTATATTATCTGTAAACTTCAGGGTAGGGACTGCAATTTTTTTAAACTTAATGCCTCTTTTTAAGTCCACCCTTACAACTAAAATTGACATTGAAAGTTTAAGGATCACCAGCAGTTAGGGTAGGCTAAAGCTCAGCTGCTAATCAACCCATCAACCAATCTCCCTCTCAAGTGTCACGCTTTCTGGTGTCTGTCATTCCCTAAACATCATTTGATTAATCTTATCCATGCTCTAACACCTACTTGTGAAGAGATGGAGGCTGCAACATGAGGAATGTGGAAAAGTCAGTGGAGGTTTAATTGGATTAATCTCTGTGTTCTACATATATACCAGCAACTTTCATGACAGCTCAGCTAACACGATAATATGCAACAAAGAGATCTGATATTCGGCAGGGTCTCACACCTTAGCTAGGGGGGATGCACCTGGGGAACCTGCAGTACGCAATGGAACAACAGGCAGCTGACAACAGCTCTGCCCCAGCACTGTCACAAGTCTTCACATCTGGAGTGCATTTTTTCAATGAAAATCATACCCCTCTTTAAGTGGCTCAGAGTGGCGGCTTTCAACTACAGGCTCTTGCCAGGCAAAAGCTCTGCACGGCACCTTCTGCCTTTCCCTAGGAAAAGCAAAAGAGCATGAGGAAAAGGCATGAAGGTGTTGGTGTGATGCATGCTAGAGGAAGAGAGGGCAGAGTTGGGGAGCATCCCCTAGTTGCAGCTACAGAAGTTGGCAGCTAAAACAGGGCTATGGGAGATTTCATCCTCCTGGACTAGCAGATGGTGGCCAAACCAAATATCACCATTTGGAGGTATTTTTATTCCTTCCTTGACTGCAATCTAAGGTCACCATCTTAGATCAGCTGACTAAGTTCTTGTTGCTCAAAACTAGTTGACATGGAGCCCCTTCCTATTGCCTAAATATTTGTTCCTTTATTTCCTTTCCTTTTTTCTACCCTAATGAGGGGATTGTCTCTCAGTATTAGCTCCCACAACCCAATATATTTCCTGCTACTGTAATGAGTAATGGTGGTGATGCCAGTGCAATGAATGCAAATCCTCCTCCTTTATCTTCCAGTGACATAAATTCCAATAGAACTTGCAGTCTAGGTTAAAACAGGGCCAATATCTAACCTTATATATCTTTATGCCATTGCTTAAGTTCTTTCTACAAAAAGAATTGTAGAAAAACAAGCAAAAACTCCAACCATGAATTCAGATTTCTTAGTACCTCTACCGCAGTCTGTGTTCCTCTTCAAGAGTCAATGGACCAGACTGGGTACGGGTTCACATAGCCAAGTGATACCATCATGAAAGGATTTAAGTTTTGTTTATCAAATCTTCCTTGCCAGTAGTTCCCACCACTTGATTTTGGACTTCCAATAGTAGTAGTTGACGTGGAGGAAGGAGAGATTCTGTGCAGTTTGGGATTAGTGGAGAAACATCTGTTACCATAAGGAATTTCCAGAAACCTGTGAATGTCTCACAGCCCTTTTATTGCAAATGGAATTGTTTCTGCCAAAGTGCTTTTAAAAGGAAAATATTCATACAGCGTTCCATTTTTTTTGAAACTTCTGTACTTACGAAATTCAAAATAAAAAGATTTCTCTGCATTAAGTAGGGATTGCAGCTCACACCAGTCTTGCAGGCTATGTCTGCACTAATAAACTAACCACTGCCAGAACTTATTCTTGGCTCTGAGGACAAGCGTTATCTCTTAGACTCACATACTCTTTAAAAAAGATGATGCTTACATCCACTAAAAAGGGTCTTACGTCTACTATAAAAGGGTCACTGTCTTATACTAATTCCCAAATAGCAACCAGGAATTGTTCAGAAAAATGCCAGCTGGTCTGGTCTAAGAACATAATTGGCATCATGCTACCAGTTTAACAACATAAATGATTAAGTTCCTTTGCCCATGTTTGTATGCTAATGCAGATGCAGCTATCCACCTGCCAACACCTTAATACTAATCCAATGTTCTCTTAATGCTACAGCCTGGCTCTGTGTAACTGCCAGCTTATGTAGATCCCAACCTTTGCAGAGCATCTATGCATGTGTTACAGCACTACTTACAAATGAATCATCATCTGCTCTAAGACAGCCAAAATCTCTAGCTGACAAAAGACATCCAACTTCTTTCAGTATTGGGCACCTGTTTTATACTCTGATCCAGTATTAGTGAAGATCCATTTTTTGTTGTTGTTGTTTCTTCTATTGCTGGTTGTTTTTCATTCTTGCTGTGCTTAAAGAATCATCTCCTGTTCTGCGTCATGCAGAATAATATTCTTTCATAGACATATAACACTGAAAGCATAGGTATCATTTTTCTTTTTTTTTTTTTTTTTCCCAGAGGAGGCAATGACGTGGGGGGAAAAAGTTCTACCCAGGACCTCAGACATCTACTCGGGGGAAAGACCTTGGCCAGACTTTGAGTCTCAACCAGCTGCTTGTCCAGACTAATACTGGTGGACATCTTCTCTTTTTGTCTTGGACTCCTTCAGTTCAAGCAGAAGGCACCTGGTGACAGAATCACAGAGGATGGAAAACTTCACGTACAAAGCATGCCTGGTGATAGGAATTTCTCCACTGAGGAATTTACTGTGACAACAACGCTGGTTGACTTTAACTCAGAAGGCAGACCAGGGAATCACAATTAGTTTGAGATCACCTATTGGTTTTAAATAGTTCAAATTAGTTTGAATATATGTGACTTGGAGGATGTACACTTTCCCTACGCCACAGTGGATGCAGGAACCTGGACCTTCTCATTAAAAAAAGTGGTGGAAGCAGGCAGAAGGCATTTTGTAGGTTTTGGTGCATGTGAAACATTCAGCTTCAGGATCTGAATTCACAGCCTTGGATCCCTAATCCCCCCTTTTTTGATCCTCAGAGTGTGACAGAAGGTGTCTGTTTTCACTTGGCCACAGAAAAATAGTTGCTGAAGAGCACTGTTTTTATGGTGTTGAAAGAGGTTTCCGTTTTGCCTGTTTATTTGTTTGATTAACCTTTTAACCTGCACACTAATTGCTGAGGGAAAAGGAGAGAGAGAGAGAGAGATTTCATAGAAATGTTATGAGTTTGGATAGAAATCCTGAACCAAACTATAGCAGTAGCAATAACTCTGAGTTTACAGACATCCACAAATTATGAGCACATTGCACTTTTGGAAAATATATTACATGTGGGATAGCTTGTGTCCCTAGGGTAAGTGTTCTGCTTCTTTCGTGACCCATAACTCAAGAGTGTGGCAGGCTTTAGCACTTTACAAAACATCTTCATTCCTCATGGCTGAGGCAGAACCCATAGACTGCAGTGTCTTACTTATTCAGCAGTGATTTTAGTCATTTTATTTTAAACACTAACTTTATGTGGTCAGTATCCCATATAGATGGGGGTGGGAAAGGGGAGGCAGTGGAAGTGTATCTAATTTTTTATTAAATATATCACCACTGCAATCTGACTTGTTGTATTGATACGGAAAATTACAGGCCATAAAGCAGCAAGAAGAATGGTCGTAATGCATAATACAGGAGCATGCCTGGAGAAGAATGCATATCACATTAAACCATAAATACATACAAATTCGTACACACACATACCCTCATTGGGAAAACAGAGAGATTTTCCATCATGTGTTGTGAATGAAAAAAGTGGAATGCACTGATGTGGCTTTCTATGTGCCCTAATGCTGCCTTTCCTAATATCAGAGACTTTTATTTATCAGTCACTAAAACATTTAAAAAGAAGAGAGGTGGCTTCTTTAAATACACAAGAACTCCCTCAAACTTCTCCCATATCTGGGAAACTGGTATGTTGGATTTCAATATCTAATACTGCTTCCAGGACCTTTCTTTTCTGATCATGATGAAAAAAAAAAAAAAAAAAGAAAAAAAGAAAAATGAAAAAAGTTCAAAGAAATCCCAGTATTAGTTTAAGTTCTGAAAGAAGGTAATAGGATCTGAGTCGTTTTAGGTTCAAACATCAGACAGCTGTAGAATGATCTTTCTGCATAAAACATACATGGAACTCTTTTGTTGTGACTTTCAAAACTGGATCTGGAAGAAAGATTTTCATTAAAATTTCTTAGAAAACCTTAAGACTTTCAGTGAATCATGAAATACTCTGTTTTTTTTGCCTGTTTGTTTTTACCCCAGCAAAAACTATAAACTGAAAATACATGAAAGATTTTTTTTTTTTCATTTTAAAAGCCTCATTTTAAAAATATTTTTATTTAATATTTTTTAAATTTAAAATGCTTATGACTTGAAGAGTCCATCAGCTGAAAGCAAAACAGTCATTGTCCTTTTATTTTGCCAGTAATTTATTTTGCTCAAATTAACATTTTTAAAGATATATCAGTAAACTGCAAAAATCTACTGTTTCTCTAGCTACAGCTAAACTATTTGTCACTTTACACAGCTTTGCTCTCCAAAATTTATCTTTTGGTTCTTTAATTTACTTCTGAACATATTCAAGATCCTGTGTTAAGGTCCCTAACAGGACTGCTGAGTGCAGATTTAGTGTTTTGTTATTTACTGTCCTTTCATATGGATGCAATACTTTTTGGCGTACCTACCAGACTGAGGGGTCACACCTCAACAGTTGACAAAAATCTTCCATATTTCCCTGCTAGAGGTTTTTTTAAAAAAAATTGTTTTAGCCTCTTAATGTAATGTGAACTGCTGTCTGTTTTTAAAAAGAAAGATAAGCCTAAAAAAATAAGAACAATGACAACAACAAAATAAATTTGTTCTCAGAGTGGAAAACAACATTTTTTTTCTTTCTTTTTTTATTTTTTTTTGAATGAGACGAATATCTCCCATAAATATTCTCACTTTGAACAAAGCCAATTTTCATTCAAAGCTCTTTAAAGGAAAAATGTTCAGAGCAGGCTAAGCAGCCTTAGGTGACTGCATTTCACTGATGGGTGCAGTGGGTGCTTGAGGGATGTCACGTCCATAAAGCTTTACAAGATCCTTGGGAAAGGGAACTGCTTGATAAATATTAGGCGCTAATGTTTAATATTATTTTGTCTTTTTTTTTTTCCTTTCCTTGTTATAAATTAGTGACATTTATGAGAAATATACACATATATTTGCAATCTGTTGGGTTCAATTCATGTGAGGACTGTGTAGAAACAGAACATCTTCATTTAGATATCAAGGGATATACATAAGCTGAATATATTAGTTATGACATTGTCATATCAGCAACGATCGAGAGGCAGCTGGAGACAGAGAATCTTTGTATTTAAGTGATTTATTTTAATAGCATGCAGTGTCCCATCAATCTTCCCTGTGTCACTGGGCTTCCCTTGCCTTGATCCTACAAGTGCTAGATATGAACTATTTGTGGAAAGCACAGTGTCCTGTGCAGCAAAGTTCAGCACCAGCTCAAATGCTCTGCTGAAGAAGAGCCAAACACCTTATTCCTTTCATTATATTCCATGGGTTTTTGTTTGGTTGTTTGTTTTTTACTAAATCCATCACAATCAGCATCAAGCATGGCATTTTTGCAGGACCCACGCAGGAGGAATTTTCTGTCTGGGTAGAGTAAAATTTGCTGGAGTATAGATATTTTGAATCCTGGTTGTATTGCCAATGCCTCCTGTATTCTACTCTATCTAGAATAACCACAATAATTTTATTACAGTGAAATTAACCCTATAAAATGGAAAAAGAAGACTTTACAACTTAACTATATATGACAGAAATATAACATTAAAAGCACACTTTCACCCATTTTTCCCAACTTACAGCTCTGACTGGATGCATTATGCTGAATCCTGTTAAAAGTCTAATTTTCTAAGTCTAAGCTGAGATATTAAAGCCGTATGTTTTTTCTCTCATATTCTTCTTTATCACCAGCTTCTAGATCTGGCTTGTTTTACCAATGAACCATTTTGTCTGTCAGCTTAGATTAGGTCAAATTAGTTCTCATTTCAATAACTGACAAAAATCATCTCTGACAACATCAGTGACCTCACATGTCCTGGCAAGGGCATGTATTCAGACTCTATAGAATAGGAAGAAAAGTTTTATAAACTGCATGCAATAGGAAGGTAAGTATTAAGACAACACTTGGGCTCTTCTTTGGGTACGCAGAGGCCTGAAAAAGAACTGCATATTTTTATTAGGAGTTCATAGTAAATTTTGAAGATCGGTAGATAGACAGACAGACAGAAAAAAACAGATAGGCAAGCAAGTAACTAAACAAACATGCAAGTAAATAACAAATTCATTAATACTTGCCTCAAAATAGTGCTATTTTTCAAGGATTACGATATCTTTAAAAATTTCTTCTTGATATTGATAACCCAAAATTTGGGTACATTATGTTCATGAGACATCCTGTCCAAAGCCAATACGGTCAGCTCCTATCTAAAATCCATTGTTCAGTGGGACAAGAAACAGTCTGGAGGTTAAACACACATATAGGTATTTTACTGTCTTGGAGAACTGTTCATTGCTATAATGTGCATCCTTAAAATTGAGCAGCTGAGTATGCTCCACTGAGCCAGAATTACAGGAGGGGTTTGCAAGGTGAAACCAACCCCTGTGTGCAAGAGAAAGGCAGAGCTGGAGAGCTCCAAGTAAGTTTGTATGATGTCTGCGGTATAAAGGCTTTGTACTAGACCCATTCATGAGGGGTAAATGTCACTTCCGATAGACTAAGTTGTTCAAGGAGGCAGAGGAATGCCTATCATTTCTGTTACTCCTGACTAGACCTGACATTCATCTGGTGGTGTCAGAGACGGTTTAAGGATAGTGAAATGCATCTTCTGTCCTCCCACCATACAGACAAAGAAAAAGCCTCAAAATCCTTTAACCAAGATATTTCATACTGAAGTGTATTGGAACTCCTTACAACATGAAGATTTTAGACAAAATCTATTTCTTATATTTTCAAATAAATCCATTTTCATTTTGTTTTTACTGCTGCAATAACTTGTGTCTCCTTTTTTTTTTTTTTTTTTTAAGAATTAATATTCAGTACTCTGTGTACACCCAAATATATATCCCAACTCATCATTTAAGGATATGTCAGGGAATTGCTACTTCCACCATTGAACCACAATTATTTCTGGGGAGGAATAAATCAATTGTTTTCAGTACTGGAACAAACTCCTCAGTATTAAAAATTTGCATAAGACAGAGGGTATGCTATTTAACAGAAGTTTCAGGATCACTTTTAGGTCAGTAAATTGCTCAGGAGGCATCTTCTCTGTTTCTAGCTTCCATTTATAACAAACCAATTGACCCAGTGAGGGGAATTCCTTTTTCTGTATTTGGTAAACTGAAAACTGAAAAATTACAGATTTCAAATATAATTCAGAAATGTTGTTGCATTTTTTTAAAGATTAATTATTTCTTAAGACGAAACAAAGATATGGATTTACTTGTGTGAATGCGTGTTTTATAATACTTTTGTATTATAACCTTTACTGACATTTCTTCACATTCAGAGCTGTGAAATGCAATGAAAATCCAGCATGGCTGTGGAGAAATTAGTCCCCTTTGCAATGAAGACCAGGTTTTCATGGGCTGATTTAGTAGCAGCTTTCTAATTTAATCATGTCACTTATCCCTGACACTCCAGACTACTAATTTTCTGTGACTGATTTCTAGTTCAGAAATAATTGTCAAATATCCAAGAATGTAGTTTGACAATGCTCTGCTCATGAGCTAGGATCTTATAAATTCCAGAACTAGAGAGTGTAGAAATTCTGTTGGAGAGCCTGAGTGTACTTAACTCAGTTGAAGGCAATTGCTCATGACTTTTTCACTACCATGCAATAAAAGGGCAGAAGAGGGCTTTGCCACCTCAGACATGCCATCAACTAATTCAAGAACTATTCTTCTGCAAGATGCTTGGGAAAATGTTGCTAAGTGTACCTGGCTCCATGTTCTCCTTAGTCACTGTTCACTCTGCTCACTCCTTATTTCCATGGAATACAGGAACCTTCTTGCACCTAAGCAGGCCAGTGTGACCATTCTGACTCCTAAAAAACATGTCAGGAAGAATAAAGAAGAGGTTAATGGAAATCCTACCATCACTTTCACCTACATTGTGGTTGTGTCAATATGAAATAGGTTGGAAACATTCACCCTGCTGGGACCTGGGATAGAATGCATGTGATTTTATTTCCTCCGCGTAAAAGCTATAGATCTAGTCTAGATTAGTTAGACAATCCCTATCTATAGCTAATGGAGAAAGATTTATTCCACCTGTTTTAGATATTTGTCACAGAATGAGGTAACTTACCTTCTGAAAGCGCCATCATTGATAATGATCAACCAAGAATAGACACATGAATGCTGAAGAACTACTGTTAGATCAAGTGAATCCAATATATGCATATGCTCGCCATCTACCCATCCACAAAACAGGCAGGAATGTCCATCTCATTATTAATGGTAACTGGCCAGCATTAACACTTACTTAAGCAACACACCTGTACCATTTTTTATGAGGATGAACAAGCTATGTTTTACTTTCAAGCTGTATCATTAAAAGTCATCATATGACAATTAATGCACAGTGATGCAGAGTAAGAAAGAGTCTATAATGTATCGCATTTTAGTGCGATAATGAGAAAGAAGCATTGAGCAGTTGGATTTTTGATGTCAGCGCTGGCATTGAACTTTGCACATTGATATCTAAAACAAAGCAAAAATCTTTGATTAAAAGTTTTCTAGTGATAGAAAATCTATCACAACTCTGACTGTGTTACTGCAGTGGTTAATTACTCCCTCTCTTAAAAGCATAAGCTTTACTTTTACAGTGAATTTACCCAGCTTTAACTTTTTATTATTTATATCTTTATCTTCTGAAAGAGCAACTAGAAATATGTTGTCTCGACATGTAAATTATTAATTAAGCTAAATCACTTACCAGACTTTGATACATTTGAAGATTCATTTCCTTTCCCCAATTAACCCATTAACCCCTCAACTACCATTTCATTAAGTAAACAGGAGGGATGTGTAAACCAGTTAATATTTATTAACAGTGTGCCAATTAGTAAGGAATATATTTTTTGTAGGCAACGGCCAAACAGCCCTCCAGTCTTTTTGTGTACACTTGTTTTCTTTTAATTTGGCTGGCAAAAGTAGCAGGTGTTGAAGGCTAAGTGTGTATGCAATTTGAGGTTGTTCAAGTCTACTGATTAGGTGATGACTTTAGATGAAAATTCTCACTGGAAGGCAGGATTCCTCCATTCATTTTGGTCAGTCTTTAAAATGCCTCTTTACTAGTAACATGCTTGCTGAACTTTGCAGCAGAGATGCATATCAACAACATCCATTTATCCAACACAGACACATTTTTAAAATGATCCTCTTCACAATAAAGGCATGTACACAAAATATTGCATGAAAGGGCTCACTGCCTCTCACAAAGATCAAATAAAACTTGGTTGGTTGATCTGTCCATGCCTATAGGGTATTAGTGATTATAATATTGTGCTTTAATGGACTATGTGCCCAATTTACATAACATTTACATGTCATCTGCATACTCTTTAGAGAATAAAAAACCACAGTGATTCAGACACAAAAAATATCTAACACATACACACACACTCTTCAAAATGATTTCCTTTTTGGTCTCCTGTTTGAAGCCTACAGACTTTTGACTTTACCTGTTCCCACTGGAATCAAAAAGCAGAGCTGAATGATCATTACTTCACCATTCGGAGTATTCACAGTGTAACAATGGGCATTAAATGCCCATTGAACGAAACCAGCATTTTTTGAGCATTCTGTCTGTAAAGAATCTCTTTTTAAGTAAAACTGTAAACACTCAATAGTGTTCCCTTTTTAGGAACTCTTCTTTTCCTATATATCCTATCTGGAAATTCCGTGGTCTGCTTGGAAACAGAGGCTTTTAAACCCCTTCATATGGTTGTGGCATCTTTGCTCTGAGTTTAAGAAAAAGAGAAGACTGAGCTGTGCTGAAGAGTGAAACCACAGTGCAAAGTTCCAGGCTTTCAGGCTTTTTCAATGAAAAACTACCAAAAATGTTACTTAGGTGCTTCTATTAAAAGGAGAAATGTAGAAAATTCCTTTTTTAAGTTTTTGTTATCTCTTTGTCATTTAAAGCTTTGGGCAGACATGTTGAGAGGCTCTAAAAGGCTGAGTTGCTCAATAAAGTTCTGCTAGTTGCCCCATCGAGGGCTCTTGTGCCACCTTTGAGCTAAAAACATAAAGGCCACCTCAGGGCAGCAACTGCTGTTTGCATGTTAACCAACATGGTCATCCACCATGGCTCTGACAACAACCGGAAAGTAAAATCAAAACCGAGGGGCTGTCTTGTTAAATAGCATACACCTTATGCCAGGGGTGAAAGCTCCATTTATTGTACAATGAGCCCAAAACAAAAGAATTTGAGTATTCAGCTAGGGATGGGAAGATCTAGGTTCTAGGCTTTCCTCATCCATGTTTGAAATCTGTACATATTATAGATTAACTGAACCACACCTGGCTTAAGAAGGTCCTGACTAGATAGGGGAAGTATTATTGAACGATAAGTCTATTCTTCCACTATTACTCACCAGGCTATATGGACTTTTTTTTTAGCCCAGTAAATCAGGCTTTTGTTTCGATGTTTCTATGACTAATTAAAGGAAAGAGGTCAAGATGAAAACTTGGATGTGAAGCCAAATTCAACATTTGCATAAGGGCTTTGGCCAGTCATATTTTTTTTTCCATATTTTATAGTATTAATTGGCACAAGTTGCCTTCTCAGTTCTACCCCCAAAGGTTCAGTTTGTATTTTCAGTTTGGCCATCTCTCACACTGGAAAACTAAACAAAGGGAAATATTGGCACATTTTGTTGATTCAAGGTCACTAAAAGGGACCACTCCAGTTCATCTGAAACATATGTGAAACTGCAGCAATTCTGGCTGCAAGTCAAGGCTCCCTTGCGAACTGTGATGAAACCCAGGTTTCTGTTGAAAAGTACTTTGACAAGAGAGGATGATATATGAAACGTAATCCCAGTGATGCATTATGCAGGTAGCCCATCCATCTCTAATGGAACAACTCCCTTCTCCTTCATATATCTTGCTGGTGGTACTTATAATGGTATATGTCAGCCAGTAAAACATGAACCGAACCTGGGATCATGTGGTATGGAGAAGCACCAATCTACCAAGCCAAGCACACAAAAATATCCTCAAGAAGAGGCCCCAGCAACAGGGACAGAAATCCTGGAGGAGGGGGAGGTGGCTACAGCGAGCATAGATTCTTGGTAAAGCAATAACGGTGGAGGGAGTCACAGCTACCAGCAGTGGCAGAGGTCACGGTGTGCTGGGTGTGGATTGTAACAGATACTTCAGAAATTGTCTGTGCTTCCAATAGCCAAGTTCAGCCAAAGGAGTCTGAATCATCTCTAGTACAGCTGTAGAAGACTGTTGAAAGTGGAGGAAGACAGGGATGAGCATTATGCATGTACACCAACTGGGGAAACTAATTCGATTCTTTGCCATTAAGGCTACATCTCGAGGTCTTCCAGCACTGAAACTGGAGAATTTTATTTGTCTAATAGGACTAGCAGAGTGGTGCGGCCAGTCAACTAGTAGGACAGCACCCAACATGTACTCCTTGTATAATAGCTGTGAGCATGGTTCAGAGAGGAACAAGAGGGGGAAGATTCCAGAACCTCTGAAAGTGTGGAACTGGAACTTACCAGGAAAGCAGTACTGTCAAGGAAAAGAGCAATAGACAGGCTCTCTGAAATGTAAATCTTGGAAAAGAAAGTACGTTATCTAGACAAACCTGAAAAGGACAGATTTGGACAAATCAGTGTGGAGGACTCATGTGGCATCCTTCTCTGGGATGAGTATTTTATCAGATTGGAGCCAAAGCTTCCTTAGTGACAACTGACAGGAATAGAGAGTCAGAAAACGAACTTTATGAAAGTTCATGAATGTTCATGAACTTTAATAAAGAATTCAATCTTTTCATAAAACTTATGAAGTCTCCTTACTTCACAGTAAAACTAATGTATTTCTCCTGAAGTTAAGAGTAATGTTTTAATGTTAGTAGCAGCAAGGTTGTACCCTTAATAAACCTAGTGTTCGTCTTTGCATTGTCAAGCTATGTTTATATATCCTGTTCAGCTGAATGCTGTCAAATCACATGGATAGATAGTTAGGATCACAACAACATTTTCTACAAGCACACAAGTAGCAGGATAGGACATCTATGCAGTCAGAACAGGGTTTGGTGGTGTAAGAGTTGGTGGGTCCTAGAGATCTGTGCATTGACATAGCGTGTAGATCTCTGCATGAGCACAAATCTTTTCAACTGAAAGTTCGTTTTATCTGCAAGCACGGTGGAAAAAAAAAATAGTCTGAAATGCTGACATATACTATGTTAGAATGATGACATTGCATATTAAGCACCTTGTAGGTAGGCCATCTGAGCTGGAAGTTGCCAGATAATAGAAGCTGTTTGAGGCAAAAAATAGACCTGATGAGAAAAAACATCGATTACCTTCTCCCCAATAACAAATGATCCCACAAATTCTTGCAAATTCTGCTTTTCCCAGCTGGAGAAAACGAGGCACACAGATTTATGAATATGCGGTTGGTGCCTTGCAGTAGGCTAGAGGTAGAACTATGAACTAAACACAGCCTCTGCCTGATTCGGTCTAATTATTCACCAGACCATACTTTCTCCAGTGACAAAAGTTGTTTGGGTTCTGTCATATTCAGAACAGTATTGCCACTACTTCTAATTTATGGTGAGGTGATTTTGGCAATGCAGACATAAGTTGTTTGCTCTGAAGTGCTGATTAACATATTAATTTAAGTCATTTGCACACCAATAAGCCTTTGTGCTTTTTTGGGGAGAGAATGTAAATTGTCCCCTGTATTGTAAGCAGTAGCAATTTTCACTGCTACCAACATGCTTGTTTCCCTTTATAAACTAGGCTCCTTGATGTACATTTCAAAGATCTTTCGTATAAAATCCTGCTTGACCTTGTTGCATTGTCAACAAGCAAACAACTTTTATGTGCAATCTCTGGTTGACTATTTTTTTTTGCTTTTATTTTTTATTTATTTATTTTTTTTTAAACATCAATATATAATGATACAAAAGGATTTCTGATAACATAATTTTTTGACTGGCAGCAAAATAGCTGCCACTTCACTCTACTGCTTGTGCTATTATGGGTTTATTTTCTTGTCATTTATTTTTCTTCTCTCTTTACAGAGAGGCATGTTCTTAATCTCCTTTTAACTGGAAAACATACTCAGGCCCTTTTTTGCATTTGCTTAGCCTCCACTTATTATTTCTTCTGTTAGTAGACAAGGAAGAGAGGAATGAAAAGGCTACTGTGGTTGTTCCTATAAAGAAAGCATGTGTGTTTAGCAGTCGGAACAGGAATTGAAAAGACAGGGCTCTTAGGCTCCAGTCCATTCTGTTGTGAGTTACAGAACTTCTTTTCATTTTCTCTGATGGCAATGAGGACTGTATATTTGTGATTTTGTGATGACTGCAACAACAGCAAGCCATCCTGGTTGGGGACTTTTAAGTGAAATGAAATGCATGAATCACATCCCTTGTCCCATCAGGGCTTAATGTATAGGGCTTTCTGCAGAGCATCAGCCATTGCTGTGAGGGATATGTGAACTGATCTGGAATTGGTGAAGCTGGGACAGTGTGGGACTCACTCGGGATTCACCCCACCATCCCTCTGTGTGATGTGCATAGGCTTCCACATTGTGTGTTGCTGCCCTCTTCTCTTTCCCTGTTCAGCTTAGGAGTTTATTCTCTGCTCATTTTATTATTGTGCTCCTGGAACTGAACAAACACCCCTGCAGGTTGTGCAGTCATCACTCTCCAGCCTGGTAGCAGCCTTTTGCATTGGTGATGCAAGTTTTGTTAAATAACCTCACTGTATCTGTAGGCACCTCTGCCCTCTCTCAGAAGGGACACAGAAGAGGTCAGGTAGATGAGTGTTAAGTGAACCTAATGCTTCGTATGGGAATTGTTCATTATAGCACAAGAATGGCTTATTAGGGTGGGCTGAAGGTCCATTTAATTCAGAATCCTGTCCCTGTGAACAGTAAAACATGTATGCCTAGAAAGGAAAATGAGAAAAAGCATATTTGATAATTCTAATATTTTTCCAAGTTTCCAGTGTTTCCAAGTAAGGCACTTCAAGAGTTAGTTATAGTTTCCTTATCCTTCATGATCTTCAATGGATTAATTTTTCACAGGCTTTTCTGATCTCTTATAATTCAGATAAATTCAGATAAGACCGCTGACTTCTTCCTCAAACGAGAAATTCTAGCACAAGTTCAATGTGCTCCGTGGTGGCCAGTGACAGGACAAGGGGTAATGGGTACAAGTTGAAACACATGAAGTTCCACCTCCATGTGAGGAAGAACTTCTTTGCTGTGAGGGTGACAGAGTCCTGGAAGAGGCTGCCCAGAGAGGTTGTGGAGTTTCCTTCTCTGGAAGGATCTTCAAAACCCACTTGGACGCCACCCTGTGCCACGTACTCTAGGCGTCCCTGCTTGAGCAGGGGGGCTGGACTAGATGATCTCTAGAGGTCACTTCCAACCTTAAGCATTCTGTGATTCTGTGATTCTTTTGACCAAAGAAATCAAGACCTGGTCAAGTGGAGAATGACAGGACACTGCTGATCTCTTTCTTAATTTTCCATGCAAAAAAAAACCCCAAACATTACCTAGATGAAGATCCACCACTGTGAGAATATGTGGAAGGTCTGCAGACCTTTTTTGTGTGTATATGTGCCACAAATTATATTAAGCATTTTGTTTCACATATTACACACCTTCTAAAGCAACACACCCATTAAGACAATGAAGTTTGGAGAGGAGGAGGGAAGGGACCCCAAATGATGAATCATTCTCAGTAGAAGGGGCCTCAGCCCCGTTAATTCAAATGACATTTTGACAGTAGTGTGCTGTCAGCCCAATGGTTTGACCTATACAACAACCTCTAATTATTACTAATTAAAGAATTAATTATTCATGGCAGCATGTGTTATTAGCATAGCAGAGATGTGTTGGAATATGAGTTATGCGCGGTTTATGAATCTTCAGAAAATAGATTCTTTAATAAATTAATAAAGGGGCTCTGGGGTTTCATTAAAAGGTGGCTGGAGGGGTTGCAAGCCAGTTTCCAAGGAGACCACAGGTGGTTTGCTTGGATTTTTTTTTAGTTAAACTTGTTTGGGCCAGATGATTTCCCTTCCTCCCTCCCCCTCTCACCCTGTCCTCACTGCTCTTTCCTCAGGCAGAGAGGCGAACATTTTAATGAAACCCCTGTTGTCCTCATATCGCTTTGATCCCCGTGTGGTCTCCAACCTTCACGTTGGCCAGTTGGAGGATGGTGTGATTGTTTTTTTTTACTTCTTCTTCTTCTTTTTTTTTTTTTTTTTTTTGAAAGCTGCAAACAGCCATGAATAAACAACAGAAATGATGAAAGCACATGAGTAAAGGGAGATAGAACAAACAAAGGGGAAAAATAAAGGAAATTACATAAATTCAAATGAGACCATCAGGATGGGAACAGTGTTAATTACCCTGTTTTATTTTAAGACAGGATTTGGTGATTATTTTTTATTACTGTTATTATATATTGATGCTTGTTTCCAACATAATATTTCTCATTCTTTGGTCTGTTTTATAGATTTTATTGTTATTTAAAAAAAAAAAAACAAAAACAGAGAAGGGAGAAAATTCTTCACTTTTCTATGCCTTTTTCATTCTGTCATGACCAATGTTTCCCAGCATTTATTTCACTCCAATAATGCAGAGGGTGATATTAATACCTTCCAGTACTGCTAACTAAATAGTGATATAAATAGTAATAACGATTTTTCAAAGCTTCTGCTCTGGCTTCCAGACCACATTGAAATTCCATTCTTAGTTAAGGAAAGCCAGAACAAAATAGCAACTATGTAAAATAAACACATAAATTAATGCTTTTGCCTCAGCTTGTGAGGGCTGCCCTCAGCAGCACAGGGTACACCCACCCCATGGACTAGTCCTTGCTGCTGTTCATATCCCATCAAAACTAAGGAGACACTATCAGGGTCCAGGCTGCCAGTTGTCCATAAAGTGGATATTGCAAAAAGGGTGCATTTCACCTCAAAATTCTGCCCCAAGCCTAAATGTGGGCCCAGCTGGGAGGAGGCTCTGCTGGAGGCAGTCCATCCCCTTGTCTGAGGCACTGATCTTAGGATGAGAGAAATGACCTCCACAGGCTAGTGAAGAAGCCTGGTGTTACATACACAACTTTAAGCAAGGTACAAGGTGAATCTCGCACCCTGTGACTTCAGGTTTTTGCAGGAAACCCATCACCTCTCATTCAGTTACGACATAACTTTCAGAAAGAAGCTGCTGCTTTTGACTTTCAGGTTTCATGCAGTGATGAATTGGCAACAAATCTCAACGAGCTCTTCATCAATGCTGTAGATGCTATGTGTGCATGTATTACTCTCTGCATCTTTGGGGGCAGCAACCACGTATAAGTACATTTATACACAATGTCGAAAATAAGGTTTTGATCTTGGATGAAGCAGTAGCCACTCTGATAATACCAGAAATATATAACTGTTGTCTTTGTGATCATTTTTACTCATTCTGTCATTGCACTTAGAGAATCTTATTCAAGATCTACTTTGCCATGTATGATTTGCACATATAAACGGGATCACATTGCAGCCTTGTATAAACTTGATCTCCTTGTGCCTGTCTTGCAGACTGATGGCCAGAACAGCACTCAATTGAAGATAAACCTTTTCAGAGTGTGGCAATTCCATAACAGTTAACACATTAGAATATTAAATGTCAGGTTCAAGAGTCTAAAATTTTGGATCAAACTTTGTCTTTGGAAAAGGCCAGTCCTCAAAGCTATATATTCTGAGACAACCCGTCTGGTCTAACAAGGAGTTTTGTGGTCAAATTAAACAGACAAAATGTATTCAGGATGACAATATCCCAGTAATAAGAAAAGTCAGCTGGGACTCTCTTGTTTGCTTTAATAAGAACAAGACATGCATGTGGATCCCACTTCCCCAATAAGTGTCTAAGCACTAGAGAAAGGAAGTGTCTTCTTTTTTCTTTTTTTTTCCTTTATTTGTTTCTTTATATCCTGAGGGGGGCAGCTGGAGTGGAAAGCAAAAGACTTTTTGTTTAAAATAAAAACACATGCTGAAATTTCAATTTAAAAATATATAGAATATATATATTTTTTTCCTATATGGATTAAGCCTCTGTCCTGAGCAGCATATATGTCTGGGGTGATTTATAATAATTTTGCCCTTGGCAAGTTTAGAAATAAGCTCAGGACATAATTCAGCATTGAAACCCTAATCCAAACTGGTATTTAAAATATAAAAAAGAAGTCTCTGTTTAACCGAGACATTGAAACTGCTGCTACACTGATTGCCTGAAGTTTTAATGAAGTCTAAAGAAAATTGACTCAGAAGATTCTCAGCTTCTTAGAAAGCCCAGCCAATTTTATTTAAATACCTGAAAAATAATTTATATGCTTAACTTTAGGCACAGAGATTTGAACACCTAATTGACTTAGCCAATATTATCCAGCAAAACAGCATTTTCTCTCCAGCTGTGAACTAGAGACAGAGCACAGGTATTTTTCTATAATCAGCCATAATTTTTAATTGGTTATTGGCTCTTTGGGAAGGTTTAGGCTTGTGCTACTCAGGAATCACCCAAGTCATGCACAACCTGAGTGCTGGCCCATGCCACTGCTGTTCCCAACAGTCCTGATGGGCATGTCCCTTGAGCCACTTTGGAGGCAGGAGCCAGCCCTGGACCTGCCAATGTCACCTGGGGACATGGGCAAGAGAATGCAGGCCTTGTACAAGAGTGTCCTGCAGCACTGTGACCAAGCGTAATTTTTCATCATTAGGTTAAGTAAATTGAAATTTATCCAAAGGAAAACTCAAGTCTCAACTGGAAGAGGTAGTCTGAAAACATTCACTATTCTTTTTTTCTTTTCTTTTTTTTCTTTTTTCTGGAAAAATGTTTTGCAATGAGCTTCCTTTTGTTTTTCTTTTTTTACATTTACAACGTATGTTAAAATTTTCACAATTTTGAAAAAAAAAGAAATCTGAAGCAAATTAACTATCATAGTTATTTCTTTTAAACTGAGCTAGAAAAAAATCTTGATTTAACCAAATTAAGCAGTGCATCCTCACTTATGCACTTGAATAAATACACAAACACACACAAACAACAATGGTCAGAGAGACAATATAAATATAGGCATATTCATTTATATAACTATATTTTGATCTGCTAAAGAACAATGGCAGTATTGCAATTTTTGTACTGATTCACCTAACTACTGAACTATTTCAGTGGTTTCTAAGACATTAAATAATGTTCCTTTCTTTCATTTAGTTCTCCACTTATCTTTGAGATATCATAACATGCATCACTGAAATTTCTACAATTTTTCAGCAATTAATTCCACATTGCATAGTGCTTTTTTTCTACTTCAGGCTTTTCCTAACCTTCTCAATTTCTATGACGGAAAAAGATCTCAGGGATATTCAAGCAAATATTTGAAGTTTCACAATTATCCTTTTCCCTCAATGTATTTTCCTCCTCTCTTTGCTCGGTACCTGAGGAATTCCTATTTCTGGATTCATCAGATCTTTTTGATCACACTTCTTTGATGGAGAAGGATATTTCACCTGCTTCCCTATGACAGCTGTGCTTTGCTGCTTGGTTAGCAGCTAGAGCTTTGTAAAAACATTTCAGCCAAAAACATCAGGAACATTCTTCTTTGCATCTTTGTATTATAAGCCTCTTTTCTCTCAAGTGACTTTCCTTTTTTTGCTTTGCAAAACCGATGAAAAACTCAGTCTCACTGACTGGGGCAAGGGACAAGAGATTCGCAAGCTCAGCTGTGGGGCAGATGAAAAAAGAGCCTGCCCCTGAGGAAAGATCCTGCGTGTCCTGACTTCTAGGGCTGCTATGTCTCAACTTGAACTGAAAAACAATTGCTCAAATATTCATCAACATTATTACAGCGGTGCTCATTTAACAATGATGTGGACGTGAAAATGGAGGAGGTAAAGGGATATCCAAACACTGGAATTAAGTACTAACACAAATGGGTGCATGCTAATACATACTGGAATCACTATAGGAAAATGTTATCAGCCCCTGTGGGCGTCCATTGCTTATTTTTTTTTTTTTTTAATGAGCCAAGGAAAGAATAAAGCCCTAATTAAACACATATATTACTTCTGTATTTAGGTTTTTTTTTTTTTTTTTTAACTGCATCTTTTTTTTTATGTAGAACCAACATCCTGGCATTGCTCATGTGTACAGAAAAATTAGATAATCAACAACACTTTATAATAAAAGTGTGCCAGCACAGAGTATGAGCTTCAATAAAGAGACTGTGTTTTCCTGTACATGGCTAGGAGAAACAAGATTCATTTCTGGATTTTGTCTTTTATTCTGAAAGTCCAGCTCTGGACTGCAAATGTGCTGTGGATTGAACTCATTTTCTCTGACCTACAGTCAGATTTGAGAGCTGCAAAGCCAGGGTTTTATAGACACAAATAGAAGAATGAAAAATAAATAAAAATAATTCCTAATCTGGGTAGGACAATGTGGACAAAAAACTACATTTAAACTGGTCATTAGCCTGAGACTCAGCTCTCCTAACTCCATCCCACCATCCTGCATCCAACTCCATCCGTTCTGGTGCCCACATATGGGCACAGATCCCATTTCAGTCCATGGAAATCAAACTGATTCATTTGGCAGGATATGAAGAGTTATGTGGTGAATCCTGAAGCAAACATGTACATTGAGACAGCTGGACTGCAAAAGCTGCCAAATGTGTTGGACAGATCATCATTGATTAGCGTGGAGGCACCCAGCATACATGGAAACACAGACACTGCAGATGATTGAAGTTCTGGTGATCTGAATCTCTCCCCTAAATTCTCTTTAGATAGAAACCTGCACTCTGACTGGAGAACTGCAGCTTGAAATAGAGTTAAAAGTAGACTGTGATGACTATCTCTCTGATATATAGAAGTATATATATATATATTTAGCCTAATGGAGTTAGTTGAAGTTAATTTCCCCCCATGTTTCCTGCCTCAAATACCATACCTATTCTCAAGCAAGTGGAATAGAGAACATCAGGCATATTTTCACCCGTAAAATAAAAATATACATGTCTATATGGAAAATAGTGTTAGAAATGTTCCCTGAAAATATAGCATGCAAGACAAGCTACCAAGGGGGAAAGAATCCCTTAAGCAAAATAATCATGTTGCCACTAGAACAGTATAGTTCATCCTGATTGTGCATAAAGAAGGTTTCTAAGCTTTGGTAGAAAGAGGGTCTGGAACAGCCTGATTTTACACTAATAAAAGAAGAAAAAGAAGAAAAGAAGACAACGCTAATGGAGGAAGAAGCTTTGATGGTTTTCTGATGGGGCTGCCAGCAATAGTGAGGAATGAAACATGATGAACAATATGGCCTCATGCAATTCAGTAGTCCTATATCAGAAATATTCAGTAGCCCTAAATCATAAATGGTGCTAATAATATGCTCTGGGAATAACCACCAGTGTTATTATGCATATTCTTGCTAATTTTGTGGTTGTGAACCACAACGGGCTTCTGCACACAGCTTGCTATAGGTAAAAGCACTGTAACTTCTCCGAAGAGTTTTGAATCTACAAAGTTTTGTGTTGTTTCATTGTCGTATTTCACAGTGTTTATGATTGTTTCACTGACCTGTCTGCATCAAAATAACAAAAACAAGAAGACACAGTGAGGGCAGAGCACAGTGTAAATATTTGAAAGAACTTGAATTTGCCAAAATTATCTTCTTTATAAGTCAAATGAAACAGCTGCTATGAAAGTAACAGAATTTCTGTAAGTAATTTTCAAAGAAGTGGCAAGACAACACCTTTTCGCAAGCACAACTTTCTTTTAAGAAAGCGAACAAAAATTGTTCCTGTTCATGATGTAGAAAAATATTTCTTTATTCTGTTCTTAATTATTTGACGGATTTATTTATTTATTTTTTTAAAAAATTTTACTAAGAGGTCTTTTTGGAAAAAAAATGTTCCCCCAAAACGAAAGACAAGGTTGACCTCCTGGAGCACAGGTACAGTTTCACCTTAACCCCCTTTCTATATTGTCTCATAAAAAGAAATGAGAAACTCCTGCATCATGCAGGATCCAAGGACTAAAAGCCATCAGAGGTTTAAATTATTGCTGATGAGAGCACCTCTGCCACTGAATCACCAAACCAATAATCACCAATAATCCAGGCATAGCATTTTTCCAAAAGGCAATAAAACCACTGGAATAAACTATCGTAGCTCTGTTGGCTCCGCAGCCTGTCATCCCGAGCCTCAGATCTGGCAGCTGAGGGATAAGTGTCTGAGTCCACTCTTGCTGACGTGACTGCAAGCCCAGCCTCACTTAGCAGGTTTAAGTTCAGATCAACCCAGTGTAAAATGAGAACCAGACTTGGCTGTAGCGTGGGGATTTGTTTCACTTCCGAGATGAGTTTGATTCCTCCACAATGCCTGTGTTTCTTAAGATATTAGAGAAAAAGAACAGAACCTTGTTGTTCTTAACTGCATCCGCTAATGATAACCGCTGTGTAGAGATGTGCCAGGACTAAGGGATAAAGCTTCTGTGATGCAACATTACAGTTATTTTTAATCTACTTAATATTTGTGGGTTTTGCCTGTTGCTGCCGGCTGAGGCCTAGGATGCTTAAGTTTTGCTTTGCATCGCATTCCCTTAATGGGGATTCTCTTTTTCCAGTATCCCAGTTATTTAGCTTACCTGGATCACACAAACGAAAGGAAACTCACCTGAAAGATGACATTGTTACCGTTATTGTGTTTAAGACAGTTTTTCTACATGAGGATAACCTCTCCATGAATCTTTTTTTCCATCCCTACACTGGCTCTTTCCTGGCTGGAGAATGCATTTTCCTGAGGGAGGCATAATCATCTGCTGGTTTGTGATGCCTATGTAGTCAAAAGTCCAAAATTCTTGATTTTCTGTAATAAACTGAAAGGCATTAGTGGAAGTCATAGACTACAAAGGGATTTTAAACCAAATTATTAGTTACTTTTTTCCATCAAAGCTCAACCTGTAGTCTGTCCACTATCAGTTACTCTATAAGATTCTACAGAAGAGCCTCAGAGAGTCTGAGATAATAAAGGATTTTTCTCTCCTTCTCAGCTATTGCAGTTGACCTGCAACCAGTGTTGCTGCGTGGACAGACTTAGCATGCAACAGATGTCCTTAGCAGTTCACCATGGTTTTGCATGTGGGTGGATTTAATTTGTAGCTCTGGAGAGGACTGCAAGTGCTCAGAGGGGAATATGTGAGAGGGATAGATGGGGCAGATGTCAAAGAGAAGAACCATGGGGTGAGAAGGAAGTCGGGGAATGTAAACAAAAAAGCAAACAGGTAGAGTTGGCTTTGGTGGTGCTCACAAAGGAACCTAATGTCAGACTGGACAGTACGAGCCTGGACTCTGTTCTTGGCTTTGCTGCTAGCTGCCTGGATGAGTCCATGTAAACTGTGCCTCAGTTTCTTCCCCCTGGAAATTCCTTCCTTCCTTCCTTCCTTCCTTCCTTCCTTCCTTCCTTCCTTCCTTCCTTCCTTCCT
>VZSV01000142.1:774541-786589 GCA_013398735.1 Nothocercus julius
TTTCCTTCCTTCCTTCCTTTCCTTCTTTCTCTTTCTTTTGTGACTTTGAAAGTTGCAGTAGAAAAGCATTATCATTATGATCATAAACAAAGCATGAAAACTGTCTACTTAAGCCACAGACTTTAAGCATGCCCCTAGGGAGCCACAGAATGCGACAAAGAGGCATTTGCACCTGTTCTGAGGCAGCCACCTTGGGTCCTATAACTGAACGCACTCTAATCTGCCCAAACTATTTATCACAGAATCACAAAATCACAGAATGCTTGAGATTGGAAGGGGCCTCTAGAGATCATCTAGTCCAACTCCCCTGGAGCACCTAGAGAACCTAGAGCATGTGGCACAGGGGAGCATCCAGGCGTGTTTGGAAGATCTTCAGAGAAAGGGACTCCACAACCTCTCTGGGCAGCTTGTTCCCGGGCTCTGTCACCCTCACAGTCAAGAAGTTCTTCCTCACATGGAGGTGGAACTTCCTGTGTTTCAGCTTGCACCCATTACCCCTTGTTCTGTCACTGGCCACCACCGGAAAGAGTTTGGCCCCATCCTCCCTACATTCATCCCTAAGGTACATGTTGATCAGATCTCTCATTCTTCCCTTCTCTAGGCTAAACACGCCCAGCCCACTTAGTCTTTCCTTATACGATAGATGCTCCAGTCCCTCTATCATCTTCGTGGCTCTACGCTGCACCCTCTCTAGAAGCTCCACATCCCTGTTGTACTGAGGAGCCCAGAACTGCACCCAATACTCCAGGTGTGGCCTCACCAGAGCTGAGTAGAGGGGCAGGATCCCCTCCCTCGACCTGCTGGCCACACTCCTCCTCATGCAGCCAGGATCCCATTGGCCTTCTTGGCCACGAGGGCACATTGCTGACTCATGGGTAACTTGTTGTGAACCAGGACTCCCAAATCCCTCTCTGTGGAGCTGCTTTCCAGCAGGTCAACCTCCAATCTCTACTGGTGCCTGGCATTATTCCTGCCCAGGTGCAGGACCCTGCGCTTGTCCTTGTTGAACCTCAGGAGCTTCCTCTCTGCCCAACTGTCCAACTTGCCCAGGTCTCTCTGAATAGCATCGCAACCCTTTGGAGTGTCGACAACTCCACCCTGTTTTGTATCATCTGCAAGCTTGCTGAGGATGCAGTCTGTGATCTTGTCCAAGCCATTGATGAACAAATTGAACAGCACCAGGCCCAGTACTGACTCCTGTGGAACACCACTGGCCAAAAGGTGGACACCACCCTCACTGTTAAAAAGTTCTTCCTCATATGGAGATGGAACTTCCTGTGTTTCAATTTACAGCCATTACCCTTTGTTCTGTTGCTGTCCACCACCGAGAAAAGTTTGGCCCCATCCTCTTTACATTCTCCCCTCAGGTATTTGTACATGTTGATAAGATCCCCTCTCAATCTTCTCCAGGTTAAACAGGCCCAAGTCACTTAGTCTTTCCTCATAAGATAGATGCTCCTGTCCCTTAATCATCTTCGTTGCTCTATGCCGAACCCTTTTTAGAAGTTCCACATCCCTTTTGTCCTGGGCAGCCCAGAACTGCACACAGTACTCCTGGTGTGGCCTCATCAGAGCTGAGTAGAGGGGAAGGATCCCCTCCCTCAACCTGCTGGCAAGAGCCTTCCTAATGCAGACCAGGATTCTGGCCACAAGGGCACATTGCTGGCTCTGATTTATTTCCTATGAAAAAATGGATTTTTCCAAGACAAAGCACAGCATTAACTGTGTGATGTTGCTTTTTTTTACCTGAATTCACTCCAGGAGATTCATGGGTTTTAGTGTAGACAAACTGCCATGGGAGTCAGATCAGAATTAGTTTCTACTCTTCTTCCCCTCTTGCCCTCACATGCTTTTCAGTTTTCTTCTGTTTAGGCCCTTGCAGATAAAGCTTTTTTACCTGGAGTCTGCAAAGCATTTAGCATAATGGCACTTAGATTTGTCTGGGAATTGTAGTTGCAAATATTAATAATTCAGGGCATTAATTTTTATGATTTTCGTTTACCCTTCTCTGTGTTATTGTTATCACATTTAACTAACCCTTCATGCAGTAAAAGAAAGTTGGGATAAGTGAGGACATATTTTACAAGTAGCATTATTATATTTTTCTTCTTGAATAAATTAATGGGAAAATTCTCATGCTCATGGAAGCAGCTGGATCTGATTCTTCATCCTGACATTTGTCCATGTTTGATATTGTCTTCCTTACACCACTCTTACACTAATCCCAGTGTTTGATTGGTCCTTTTGTCATGCTGCCACAGGTTTATGGACTCATCATACTTCTTTCTCCCATCTTCCGGTAATCTTCAACATTGATAGGATTTCACACAAGCTTTTCCAAGTGACATCTTCAAGTGGTGCTGGATTTCAGGCATGCTGCAAAAGCTTTTTCCTGCATTTTAGTGTGGAACACACTCAATACATCCTATTTTTATGATGTGCTGTTGTCTCCTTTCAAATCCTGCTGAAGGATCTCAATACATGGCACAGCTCCACTGAATGGGCCTGTTGTCAGAGTTGTCTGAGGGGGAGAGACAATGGCCCTTATTTAATGGGATTAGTTACAATAGGAAAAACAGCTAAAAAAAAAAAAAAAAAAAAAAAAAGGCAGTTATAGCAATTGGACTAACTGTTAAACCATTCTTTTATGCAAGTTTGGCAGCAGCCATACCTTTTCCTGGACATTTGCCAACATCTTTCACAGTTTAGACTCAGTCGTTGATTTTTTTGTTACAATTTCCGCTCAACTTTATAGTTGCATGGCCTATGGTGTAATTCATTTCCGCTGTGAAAATGCTCCAGTATATTAACACTTCTGCTTGCTTGTAACTTGATCAAAGACTACGTATCTGCTTTAATTTACTCTGCTTTTAGGAGCACCTTTTTTTCTTCCTTTTTTTTTCCTTTTTTTTTCCCCCTTTTTTTTTTAAGTAATATAGGTTTATTGCAAGCTGTGTCTCCATTAAAAATGGAGAACCTTGCTTTTAGTAGACAGCCAACAGCAATCCCACTTAAACAATGTTCATACATGGGAGAACAACCCCAAATACCGCTGTCACATCTCAGAATAATATCCTTGTGATCTCTTCAAGGATAGTAGTAACTTTCAGAAGACGAAAGTCGTACTAATGAATCTAAGCAGCTGCCTGGTTTACTACTTGGGTGGGTAAAGCAACATTAATGCTTGATTTTATCTGAGGTTTGGTCTGTGGAGTGATTCCATCTAACTATTTTTCTTTTTCTTTGGTTGTCTTGGAGAAGACCCACTATGGAAATCAGGGCCCAGTACCTAAGAGCCTCTTCTTGGTAACAGCACACAGACAAGCTCAGAAGCATGAACAATAAATTTGGGATTTATGTTGTAACTTGTTTTCCATAGGATACAACATGAACTTCTTCTCAGGCCATGCAATCATCTAGGATTTAAAACCTGGAAAGAACAGGGAAATCTGCTATGAAAACATGTGGCTTCACTGTATCAAGCTGACCGTGGACTTACTGATGTGCTTCTTCCTTGATCCTATCAGCGCTCTGCCAGCACAAATTTATCAACAGAATTCAAACACTCAGCTCACGTGACAAATCTAACTTTGAGTGCAAGAAACCATGGAAGATAGTTAAGGATCTATCTTCTTGAAGGAACTGTAATGGGGTAAATCATGCTGAGTTTAGATTGAATCATTGGATTATTCTACTGTTTTATCTATGCAGTTTTCAAAAGCTCATAAATTGGCTAAATCTCAAAAAGTTTTGTATGAACAGCACCCCAGACAATGTGTTAGGTGATTTGTCAAGTAGGGGCAGTGAGTGGAGCTTTTTTTTTTTTTTAATTGGATTTTGATACTGAGAGATAATCTGAAATGCAAGACAGTTCCCAACTTTGTCAACCTAAACAATGGTGATGATGATGATGATGATGATAATAATAATAGTGTGATCCTTATTCATTCATATTATACAATACATCACTTTCAAGATTTTTTTTTTTTTTTTTTTCCATGTTTTAGTGGGAACATGATCAGAATAAGGCACTATTTTTCTAAATGGAGAATCTGCCCTAAACAAATCTGTTATCTCATGCTGAACACTTTGGTCAATTAAGTTATATTACAGAGCTTGGTGTAATGTTTTGCTATTGCTTTTATGGACAGCATCAAATTGTATGCTCACTCTATAACTTGACAACAGCACATTTGAACCAATGTATAAAGGCAAAACTCAGACGCATCATAACAATTCAGTGACAATTAATTCATTCTACAAATAAAACTGAGTTGTGATGAATAATTCACCAAAAAAGACAGCCCTGAATGTGTATGTAATCCAACTATAATAACTACTATCTGTGTTAAATAGTCTGCAGCTGGTCCTCCAAGCGATATTGCTTTTGAAAGTGGTTGAAAAGTGGTTGAAAGTGGTTGAAAGTAAGACTTAAGGCTGTATTCAAATATGGTGTTTTCACCAGCATTAATCCTTATTATAGTGTCTAGGTTCAAAGGAGGAATGAAGAACTCGGACTACCAGCTAAAGTAACTTAATTAATAGGAAGAGTCACTATGCCTATGTTAGGCATCCGCTGCATGTATAGATCCCGGCCACCTCTTATCCTTGACTTTATACAGAATGGATTTCTGGCAGTCCTGAATGGTATGTGGTCTGAGTCACCTAACCCTCTCTTGAATGAGGAAACCATAATAATACTTGAATAAGTGCCTGGTGTCACAGGAGGTGCTCTATATATGACCCTACATTTCCAACTCACCGAATTCCCAACTCACGGAAAGCCTCCAAATCCTCAAATGAATCATGGCCAAGGTTGCTGACAGTTCTGCTCTCTTCTCTGGTAGAGTGAAACTGCCGTACAGTGTAAACACAGTGGTTAACCAGAAGCCTGGACTAGGAGCAATTTTGTGGATTGGACTTAAAACACAGTAAGTCATATCTGCTTAGAATAATTTAAATGATGAAATGGCTTCAAGAAATAATCAGAGATTTTTAAGGAGAAATAATTGAGAAGATTCAGTGCTGAAGTAGTAGCAGGAATGGGCTGAAAACTGGTGAAAATGTAAGTACATGTAAAATATATAATTAAATTAATCACAAAAAAAATATATATTTGTCTCTGTATATAAGGCTTATAAAAATAAAAAACTCAAAACTTCTTTCAAGAAGTGTAATCCTGAAAAGACCTTCTAGATCCAGCTTCCCAGCCTTCTCCATTACAGACCAGTCACAGTGTTTTCAATTGCTGCACCTAGGCCAAAAAATTAAACACTGACAAAGCCATTTATGATGCCACAGTTTGGCCAGTATATATGAATAAGCAGTCCATATTATTGTTATTATATCATCAAAGCAGAGATGATACACTCAAACTCTTTATTGGGAGTGGCTCTTGGTCCTTGTTAAGTTGAATTTCAGGTGGAAGTGTTTGGAAGAGCCCTACGTAGTCCATGACAAACACAGACAAGACAAAATTGTAGCAGCTCAGTCATATAGATGATTGAATTTCAGAGCATGCAACCAAACCATGGCACTGTCTAGTCTATTAGTAAAGCAATAACCTCTACAGAACCAGCAGGCACTACCCACAGGCAGCCACCTGCAAGAGAACTGTATGACTGCAAAGCTGGTGGGACACAAGGGTGTCAATATAACTTATCTGCATTTCTCTTCAATCACAATGTAGGAATGAAAATAGGGAGCTGATATGATAGTGTCGTAAGGATATCATTTCTGTGTGGTGACCTTGTTCTATTGTATTGTTATCATTTTTATTTTATATCGCCCTTTATTATTTAATTTTGTTTACTATGGGCAGCTTTAGAAAGCACCCATGGAAGAGGAGTTTGCCTTAATGAAGGACCCACTCTTGCATTTGATGCAAATAAAAAACTTGCATATGCAAAGGTTTAGTCAGTGCATCATCATGAGAAAAAAAAACACATGATTTAGCTTGCCTTTGCAATCTCCCTTACCCACAGGGCTAAGACTGTGTTTGCTTCAGGGAGACACTATTTTTCCCTCTACTGTTAAGCATCTGCCTGGTGGTCAGGTAAAAGAGACGAGCTTAAATCTGTGCTTCCGCTCAATTTCAGCAAAAATAATGAAACTGTCAACAAGTAATAAAAATGGAGGCGCCTGTTTTGAGCAGGGTTGTTTATGTGTTCTCACTAAACTTCAGCTCATTATGTAATCCATAAAGGAAACACTGTCAGAGAAAGCAGAATAGTAAAAAAACACTTGGAAAATATATGAGTGAGGCCCAGGATATACCACATTTAAAAATCAAACCTGTGACTACATCAAAAAGAACTCAAAATGTTATTGGTGATGCCTGTTTACCACTATCTGTACCACTATCTTTGGCAATAACCTTAATATATTTTTATTAACTTTTTTTTCTAAATGATTGTAACAAAACATTGTAGGCCTGATTTCCTGAGGCCAGCCTGTAGTTCTCCTGGTCTTCCTTTTATGTCTTTTTATGTATGAGCATAATAAGTCATTTCTTCAGTCATTTTCCAGTCACACTCTAAAGTTGATTAGGAGCCCACGTGAGTTGTTTGGTGAGCAATTTTTCTATTCTTTAATAATCCTGGATACAAGGCACTACCTTTTGTTCCTGATAAAATAAACTTGGGCTTTCATTGTCCTTAGCTTAGTACAGCTCCTTAGATGGTTACAGTCATTCTCTAATTGCCAGCTGGTAGTCATTTTCCATTTTCCATTTATTAGATATCTTTCATTAGATATCTCAGCACATAATTTGTGTATTCCTATTTGCAAAGCTTCACCTTCCACCATAGCATGTCTTCAGTCCAGGCCTTGCTAGCAGATTTTAAAGAATTCTGAGCAATTTTTTCCTCATTTTAAGTCTAGGTTTTGAGAAAATGGAGGTTTTTTTTTTCTCCTTGTAATGCTAACTCTCACTGGAAAGAAAGTTGAGAACAGCTAAAGTACTATACATCTATCCAAACAACAGTCTTGTTATTCAGATTATTACTGGCTAAAGTCATTGAAAGTCTTTTGATTGGGAAAGAGTGAAAGAGTTGGTGGTGGTAGGTTTTGTGTTTTTGTTTGTTTGTTTGTTTGTTTGTTTGTGTGCTAAAACCTCACATTTTAATTCCAAATTCTTCATCTTTGCCTATGGAATTAATTGAATGTGTAGATGTTGGGTTGCCATTCTCAGGCAAAACATTTCCTTAAGAAAATCTCATTTTTTCTGGGTTCCTTGAAAAAGTACACATTTTCAAGTGTGTTTGTTCCACCACTGAAAAATAAATCAGGAAAAAATATTATGATGGTGACAATAAAATAATAATAATAATAACAGTAATAATAATGGAATCTTTAAACTGTAGAGTTAGACATTCAAGGCTGTATAATTGTATGCTTTTATCCCATGTAACTGCCTGAGCTTTAAACTGTTTAGACATTTAATCTTCTATATTTTGCAAAGAATTAATAATATTTTGATGCTGGGGCAGAAGAGTGACAGCCATGTCAGCTGCCAGTGCCATGTGTCTGTGGCCAAAAAGCCATTATGGAAATCAGTCCCAAGAAATTATTTGCTTTGACTTTTCTCATCTCGTACAAGTAACTGTTCATTGTCCAACTAATAAAAGACAGAGAGAGAGAGGTATTTAGGAAGTCTTTAATAACCAGTAATTAACTTCCTATTTCCTGTTATAAAAATTGAGTACACTAAAGAACTGAGCCATTTGTACCATATTCAAAGAAGAATTGCCATTTCTGTCATGGATCTTCCCACCAAGTTGTACTTAATTTTAGCATCTACATCCTTACTGATAGCCAGGATTATCATTATGATGGAAACCAAGAGGATGAAGGAAATGGAAGGAAGCAAACAAAAATGCTTCCAGTTGTGTTTTGAATTATGAGTTCAACTCACTGCAAAAAAGATAGATAAGGAAGGAAAGAAAGTCTAAGAAAAATATGGAAGCAAGATAATTCCTCTAAGAGGAAATCGTCCACCCTGAGCATTGGCAAGCAAGCAAATCATTAATAACAACAACAAGGGAGCATTCATTGTTGTGCAACAATGCAGCTTTGTAGCTTTGTGCTGGGTAGGGAGAGAGTAATATTAAAAAAAAAAAAAAAAAAAGAAAAAAGCACATTTCTAATATTTCCTTTTTCCATGGTAGAAACCATCTGAAATTAATGAGTCTTATTAATGTAAATTGCACCACACTGTCAGACATAAATATCCCAATACCAAAGGGGCCCATTACCATTAACATCAGAAATGATCAACAAATAAAACTGTTAATGCCAAAATATTTACTGGACAAATTGACTACACTCCAAGATAGGCTTATGATTGTGTCTTGCTGTTTGATTTCATTTCACTGCAAGATGCACCAATGCATGTTGTTATGTGCAGCTGTGGCTGCTTTCCAGAAAAAAAAAAAAAAAAAGAAAACTGTTTTCTATTGGGAGGTGGAAAAGCTCAACTTTATCATTATTATTTTCTCCATCTTGTGAAAATTTATTTTAGCACTTTTGGTCTCTTGCAAGCTCATATACAAAAATTGTAGATTTTTATTAGAAAGGATAGAAGCAATCTTAAATATTAGTCCTCAAGGGAAAAACAAAACAAAACAAAACAAAAAAAAAAACAGACTAATGATTTTAACCGATCACAAACAGATGTTCTCCTAGAGAGCTAATCAAATTTTTTTTCTGTGATTTTTCCATCAAAAATGCAAAGCACAGCATCCTTTAAATAAAATATCAGATTTTTCTACTAACGTTTGATCAAATTTTGAACATAACAAAGACATCAGATTTTCCGTGAGAAAGCTCAAATATTTGATTAATAAAAACACAGAAATCATATAGGGAGTGAATGAAAGAATACAAAAAAAAAAAAAAAAAAAAAAGTTGATATAAATATGTTCCAAATACCATGAAAATAGCAAAGACATCAAGTTTAAATAACTTTTAGCTTTTTCTCTGGCTTGCAAATTTGTGTACGAAACCTTTACTTGTAAAATTCAAGATACAATTCTATATATCAAGATGCAAGCTAAGAGCAGAGCCTTTTCCTCTCCAATGTGTGTATAACATTTAATTCTGGGGACTCCTGATTTGTATCTGAAGGCACCTAGCACTTCTATTGTAAATATACCATTGGAGTTCACAAAAGTAACAGTGCAATTATGTGACTTATTAAATGGGTGATACAGTAGAAATTAAGGAATGAGGTTAAAATAAAAGTGTGTCCATTCTCATTAATTCTGTCATGTCATTAATTCCAACCATGCAGTGCTCTGACGCTCCTGAAGTTGGCTTGATACTTTTCCCTGTTAAACTGAGAGAGCATTCCATCTAGAAAATGTGTCAAAAGTTTACTGTTTAGCTACTACCCACCACTGGGCTGGGAAACCAAACCTCTGAATTCCCTTATGAGTTGATCTCATTGAGCCTGAGCAGTTTGCTAAGGAGCAGTGATCTCCCCAAGTCTGGCTTTAGACACCTAATTCCCATTCACTGGGTTTTGCGTGTTCTAGACACCTCATCCTAGCCCCTAGACTCAGAATGGGACTCATGTCTCAATTTTATTATGGAGACAAAAATTATACACTCTACACAAGTCCCCTCGGCTCCCTCAATAGTCAGTGGAGGAGAATTTGCACCTTCAGAAGGGAATTTGTCCCATCCTAAGACAAATGTCTAAGTAATATAGGATAAATTTCCCTCTGAAGGTATCTGCTTCTTTGCCTTCACTGTGGAACATGCTCAGGGACACCACTCAGTGCTACTTGCTTAACTTTTAGATGAAGGCAAAGGAAATTAATACCAGATATAATATCAATATTATAGCACCATTATGGACCCCAAATCTTTGACACTCTAAAAATCATCTCAAGTGAAAAATCCAGCCCAGAAAACACTAAGATCCTGCTGTGAACTTTCTACTAAGCAGAAAGTCTTCCTTTTTTTCTGCTCTTCATATCAGTATAATACTTGCTGTGTTCATGGGAAATTTAAAACTTTAGTTTTCAACAGAAAATATCTAAGTAAAGGAAAAATATTTACCATGCAGTAGTACGTCAACCTCATAGTTACATTTACACTAATAAATATACTAAGACAGAAACTATTTTTGGACTCAGATTAATTGGCACAGCACTGCTAATATCTGTATAAGCTTTCCCAAACAACCTAATGGGAATGCTGTTTGCCAGTTCAGGCGAATTGCCTGGGAAACTATGGGCTGTCACAAGCCAGTAACTGTGCTGACAATTTCATGGTAGGAATTACATTGTGCCAGTGCCCAACTCTGCCAGGCTTGTACAAATACAGCTGTAGGAGCTAAAGCAGCATCAAATGACTCTCTGCAATGAGGAATTTGCCCAGAGAGTGGAGTCTCCTTCTCTGGAGATCTTCCAAACCCACCTGGCTGCCACCCTGTGCCACGTGCTCTGGATGCCCCTGCTGGAGCAGGGAGTTGGACTAGATGATCTCTAGAGGCCCCTTTCAACCTCAGCCATTCTGGGATTCTGTGTGAGGCCTTGACACAGCCATTAGCACAGTGAACCACAGCTATAGGTGAAGGTGTTGCTTCACACAACCTCTCTAGGCTGACAGAGTGGTCCCAAACACCGTCCTCTGCCTGTGTGATTCCACATTGCAAATACTACCTTTTTCAGGTCACGAGCTTCACTGTGATATGTGCTAGTAATAATGACTGTGGGGTTTTTTTTCTTGTTTGTTTCTTGTGTTTTATCCACCTCATTTTAAAAAACTCAGTCACTCTGCATGGCCTAACTGATGAAGGTCACAGCAAGAGCCTGATGCAGCAGAGGAAGCAAAACCTACAGGTGGGACCCCCCAGTTGGCATTGATTGACCTACTTTTGTGGAAGTCAATGAAGCCAGAAACAGTGGATGGTTTAGTTCAATTCTTCTAATTATCTATGTTTTAATCACTACTCCATCCTTTCTCTAAGGATAGAGCTGCTAAGCTGTGCAAGAAATTACAACATCCTCCCCCAAAATTGAAAGTAGTAAAGTAGATGGTATTGCATTCAAACACAATTTTGTCCAGACATGCATAGTGAAACAGAAGGGGAGAGTCTCATCTCTAACACTGACAGGTCCCGTTAGCTTGACTTTCAGTGTCCTTTAACCTTACGTCCTTTTTTCTCTTCATTTGGAAGTTGCATGACTACACATAGATGCTCTCCTTAGCACAACAAAGTCTCTGGTTGCAATGTAAGAAATATTTGTGTCACATAATACCCATTATCATGGGTAGACAGAGATACCTTTTTGTTTGATTTCCATATCAAAATTGAATTGTGAATTAGGATACACAGTGGTTAAGAATCATCTGCAGATGACACACCTACTTAAAACAGAGAGGTGAAATTGAGAAAGCATCTACAGCAGTATTTGTCAGACCACTTACTTATTACAGAATCACAGAATCACAGAATGGTTGAGGTTGGAAGGGACCTCTAGAGGTCATCTAGTCCAACTCCCCTGCTCCAGCATGGACACCTAGAGCACGTGGCACAGGGTGGCATCCAGGCGGGTTTGGGAGATCTCCAGAGAAGGAGACTGCACAACCTCCCTGGGCAGTCTCTTCCAGGGCTCTGTCACCCTCACAGTCAAGAAGTTCTTCCTCACATGGACATTAAACTTCCTATGTTTCAACTTGCACGCATTACCCCTTGTTCTGTCGCTGGCCACCCCCAAGAGTTTGGCCCCATCCTCTTTACATTCTCCTCTCAGGTATTTATACATGTCGATAGGATGATAAGATCTCCTCTCAATCTTATCTTCTCCAGGCTAAACAGGACTAGCTAGCTTAGTCTTTCCTCATATGATAGATGCTTCAGTCCTTTATTCATCTTTAAGGCTGAGAGAGCTGGGCCTGCTCAGCCTGGAGAAGAGAAGGCTGAGAGGAGACCTCATTAGTATCTATAAGTACCTCAAGGGAGGCAGTGAGGAGGATGGGGCCGGCCTCTTTTCAGTGGTGGCCACTGACAGAACTAGAGGAAACGGCCACAAACTG
>VZSV01000142.1:796552-850698 GCA_013398735.1 Nothocercus julius
TGTTGTTGTTGTTATTCCTGTTATCGTTGTGGTTATTTCCACTACTTCCACAACAGGTCTTGGTAATTCCTTGATCCAACAGAAACTGCACAAATGAAAAAAAATAGCTTAGAAAGAAAATAGTTCAGAAACTTTGTGTTGTCTTCTGTTGTCTGACCTTTCACAACCCACTTTGCCTGTTCACCTGTGTTTTTGCAATCATTTTATTAGAACCAAGAATTTATGTCTTCTTATGTTTTGCCCTGTGCAGAGTTCCTAATCAGTGCCCCTTTCCTGAGATATATCTCCTTTATTTTAAACAAAAGCCTTATATACTACTACCTTTCCCAATTTTGTGGTTAATTTAAATGAAGTTACAGAGAACCCAATAAACTATGGCTCTTGAGCATTGTGAGTGCGGGTTTATCACTTAGTTGATGTAGGGAGTAGATCTTTTGTGTTCATCCTACTACCATGTATTTCAGAAGACTGAGTCCCTAGAAACAAAGAGGGTAAGTCTGCAACTTTATTACCATCACATTACAAAATGTGGCTCAGTATAGGTGAGTCACACAAGAAGACAATGATCTCACTCCACAAATTTGCACAGAAGTGCAATGTTGGATGTCTGCACTGTCAGATGAGATGAGGGGGACTAAAAAAAAAAAAGAAAGAAAGAAATCTAGGTATCTGATTTTCTCTGTGTGCCTAACACTAAAATTTAATATCTGCCCAATTTAAATGAAGGAATAGTGCATAAACTCCACAAATTACTTGAAAGCTTGGTGGTTGTTGTTGCTTTCTGGAACAAAGTAGAACTGGATCTTGCATTCTTGGGCTGGACCAGTTCAAGCTTCCTCCAAATCCAGGAAAAAACAGGAACATCAGAAACGCAAAGGGAGATGGAGGAAGGTTGAGGATCCAGAGCTGCAGTTAATCAACAAGATGTATGTTGCGTCAGAAGAGGAGTTTAATGACATTAGCGTTTCTGCAGTGAAGTCTTACAGTTTAAGTACTAGTAGTCTATTAAGTGTAGGAAATCTTTGATGGTTAGATAAAAAAAAAAAAAAGAATGTCATGGCAGGCTATATGAGGCAGAAAAAGATAGTTTTAATGAGGGTACTTTTCTGATAATCTCAGGGGAACTTTGGCTGCCAGTGCTGTAATAAACTCCTGGGTTAGCAAATCAAGGTCAAACAAAACATAAAAAAATATGGCCAAACCATCAGCACATTCAAATGAATACAAGGAAACATCAGATTAGCTTGTGTCTTGAATCAGTAACACTACAATACTGTCAAAACAGAGCTGCATTCAGAATGATTTTCTATGGGAGATGAACACCAGTAAATGACTGTTGCGCTTCTAAGATCAAAGCTAATAATTCTGCATGGTCATGACTGGGTATGTCAAGTATTTGACATATGCAAAAAGATTCAGATGTTTTACGCCTAGGCATTGATGTTTGATACATCTGCCCCAGACAAACCAATATTGACTCAGGAAACATTACTTGATCCAATCTATTTCCAATTAATACAAAATTAGGATTACTGATTCAGATATTGAGAAAAGAAAAGAGAAGGAAAACATAAACAATTAAACAAACACAGAAACACCTTTCCTCCCTTTTCCTAAGGCTCAGGTTCTGTCCGACAATTCTCCTCCGTCATTCCTAGTTTTCAGCCACCTTTATTTCTGCTACTTCTTACATCTAGTCTGTCCCAAATCCTTCAGGCAGGTGAGGGTGGCACAGGAGGTTGAGGTCAATGTATAATGTATCCTTGCACCTTGCTTCTTAGCCATTTTCTATGCCTACCATTTATGACCAATACATCATTTCTCTTCTCTATTTGTAAACTGGCAAAAGTATTTATTTTGTTCCCTCTTCCTGTTTATTTCTAGATTGCAAAATGTCTGGGATAAACATCATCTCCTGCTGTAACTATCTACTGCAAAGGAAACTGGGAGAAGTGTCACTGAGGTCTGAACACTCCTTTACCCTGCCTGCGTGTGAGAAGGCACAGCTGGTCTTCATGCCCTTCTACACCCACTCCAAAGACTTTTGTGTTTGCATTTATGCAGTATTATTTTTTTTCCAGTAGCATCTAGAGAAAACATGTCTGTTTTGGGGAAACTTTAGAAAAGCCCTGAAGAGTTTTCAGCATCCTCAAACAAATATCATCCTCAAAGCAAAGACTACAAATAACAACCTAAAATATATCCTAAATTTTATTTTTTGCCATTACTTAAACCAACACAGAAATTTGGGAAGACCAACTGTGGAAAACAAGATGAGGTTAAAAAAAATCTGTGTCTGATCTGGGTTAATTTAGCTCATTGAAGTCATACCTTGTCATTTGGCATAGTCTGAAGTCTTACATGATAGGGGTATCCCAGCATGAAAATACTATAAAAAATAAATGTGTAGAAACTTACCAGCTAAACACCTCAAGAATCAATGCACAATGAAGGGGAAATAGCATTTGTCTGTCCTCAGGAATGTTAGCTTCCAGAAAAGAAGTAATTGTTTGGGCTTTTACCAAGTGAATTTTCCATTTCAATGTATAATTTCTTTATTTAGCATTACACCGATTATCCATACTTAGACTAATGATCAAATAGCTCTAAAGTCCAAGATATTTGGCTAAGGCAGCCTGCAGGATTTTTCTTTTCATTTTCAGACCATTTTTTTCTCTCTTTTATTCCAAATTTTTAGGGTGATTATAGGGTGTGTAAGATCTTTAAAGGATTGGCAGCATGCACAAAACTCAAATCCTTTATCCAGAGGCTAGAGGAAATATGAGTTGCCAACAAGCAATTCCTCCATTGTCCCACCAGTGTCCTGAATTAGTAGAGGAACCACGGTCTCTCTCCACTGAGAAAGAAATAGGCTTCTCCGCTTCCCAAAGCCCTGATACAACAGAATGATTAAGAAGATGCTGTCTCCGGTTCTAAGAATGAGAACAATTAAGCATATATTGAACTCAAACTATTTGCTTAATATTTATGAATCTCAAGGTTAGAGAAACAATGAGCCAGAAAGGGAACAGGTTTTTGAGTTCTGAGTTAACAGGGATAGTCTGTTGTTGTTAAATAAAGGGCTAAATAAGAAAGAAGGCTGCTATTAACTCATGTGAGGAGATCTTGCTTAGCTTCAGGACCAGCTAGAGTCACATTTTCCAATACAAAGTGATGTTTGTACTCAGCAGAAGAAAGATCTAGAAATTTAGGATTTCTGGTTCTTTTTCTCTTAAGACCATGTCAATCTTCCTGATTTTCATGTGAGCAAAGGGAGTCAGCAAAGCTGGCACTGAATTCACTAGCTGAGATTATATAAGCACACACTGCTATATATAAGCTGCAGAACAAGCTTCCTGGAGCCACTTTTCCAGTGGATCCCATCATCTGTCCTCAGAGGGGGACATAATCTCCAGGCCTGCTCATCCCTTTGTCCCATCCCAAGCTGGCCAGCAAATAATCAATTAGTAATAAGTTTTATTTTAAACACAATCACTATCCCCACAATATTATGCATCATTTATATTTTTCATTTTTCTAATAGGAAGTTTACTCCAAAACCCAAAATGTTTCTTAAAATTCCCCACGAAAAGCACCACTGGAAAAGCAAAAATAAGGAGCAAGCCCTAAATTAACCAAATAAAGACCACAGATATACCTTTGATGTATCAGAAGAATTATTGCTTTGTATTCACTACATTTTTATGTTTTTTTCTCTCCTTAATTCAGAAAACAAAAACAAACAAACACAAAAAGCTGTAAAAGCCTGAAAAGAAATGGAAACTGAAGAGCTTCTTGCTTTATCTCTTCACTTTTCTATTGGTTTACTCTCGTTCCTACTGCTCAGAAGATATTGTAACTCCAGACAGCTTGACAGCGCAGCCACCTGGGCAGAACCTTTTTCATCCTCCTGAGAATTCTTTTTTTCATATCCTAAAAAATATCACTGAGATGGGTCTGTAATCAGCTCTACTTTGCTTCTCTCAAAGTATAAAGTTCAATAATTGCAACTGAAGAGCTTGAAAACTCAAATTCATTAATAGTGGCGGAGGAAACTGATGCAATAACTTTAGGATCATTGGGAAGATGCTCGTGTTGCTCCCTACCCTCGAAACGATCCATGCTGTCTGCTAGGAAATAATCTACCTTTGGAGCTGCGAGTAGCACAGTGCCGTTCCTTCCCCTGGCAGCCATCCACGCAGGTGCCGAGGAAATCCCACCTGTGCAAAGAGCACAAAGCAGACCTGTTATTCAGTTTGAGGAATCAGGCAAAAGTTTCCAAAGGCTTTTTTGTCCTTATTTTAAAGAAAGGGCAACTTCCCTTTCTCTCATCTTTTCTTCTTCCTTTTTTTTTTTTTTTTTTTTTTTTTTTCCTGTTGTTCCAACCAAACAGGCCAATGACTCATTTTGTCTCTGGGGGTTTCCATGCTTTTCTTTTCTCAGTGTATGCTGAATTTCCAGGGTTAAGAACAGACAGTCATACTGTTGACATTTTTAGTTTATCCTTCTGCATTGCCTACCACTTTCCACGCTTTCTCTCTTTTCTTTTCCAGTGATAATCAAAATAAAAATGAAAAAAAATAAATAAAAAAGAGGGAGGAGGGAGGGGAAGAAAATATAAAATTGTGACCCAATAGCTAATGAAAGACATTGAATGTAAGAAAACCTGAAGATCATATAGTAATCCGGGCAAAACTTTGTGTTTAGATTTTTATACATTCTTCTGCTATTTATAATCCTACTGCTTTGCTCCACTACAGAATGTCTCAAAGCCCATAAAGAAAGCTAGGACTAATGCTCCCTTTCTGCAGGTAAGTGAACCTAGAAACACCAAGCCAAAACAACCAAACCTATCCAAAACTTTCCACAAGTGCCCATCTGTGCTGAGTGCTCTGCCCATGGAAAGCAGTCTAAACACATGGATTGAATTTTAGGCCTCCGATTACCAATGCTTTCAGGCTACAATTGGTTATTAATGTTTTCAGGCCACAAACATTTTCTGAAGTTCATCTGGGCTTGCCGTTATGTAGATGAAAGCTCCCAAATGAATAAATATTGGGGTAGAGTAGTTTAAAAATGTTTCTGCTGAAGTCCATTTGGAAGGGAAAGAATTTTCTAAAGAAACGGAAATATATATATATATTTAACTGAAATCCAAGTAGAATGGAGACATTACTGCATTTCAGCCTCCTGCTGCACCACCCAGCTCTACAGAGCTGTTGCTTTCTGTGTTTAAGCTGACTAAAGATAATGTGTGTGCCATTTGCAAGGGGTCAGAAAATAGCCCTTACTCCAATGCCACCAAAGCACTTTGCCTCCATGTCTACCCACAAACAGAAAAATGAACTGTGATTTCCTCAGGCCTAAGCTAACACCCTAAACTATCTAGGAATTGACCTCTCTCCCTTGCTCTGCACCACATGTTTTGTTATTCTCCTTTGCAACCTTTGGAAACCTGATGTCCTCAAGTATCTCATGTGCCGTTCTCCCAACTCGTGCAGCTCCACTGGTGCAACAGTGTCAACTGGTGTGTTGGTGTGAGTGGAGGCAGCTGGTGGCCACGCTGACATAGGGAAGGTCTTCCTGCATGGCTCCTGCTGCTCCACTTAAAAACCCATTGTTGCCTGAAACCCATGCCCTGAAGCCAAGGTCTGATTCCACTTGCGAGCAGGAACCGTGCCATTCCAACAGATGGGCTCTGGTGCAAAGAGCCAAGAAAGCATGTATATTCATAAAAAAAAAAAAAAAAAATGGGTACTGAGGGCATGAACACAAGCCAAAAACATCAACATCTCTCTGTGTCTTCTCTTGAGCGTACAAATCTATGGTTAAGGGGATGTGTGGGCGCTGAGCTACATTCATTAAAAAAAAAAAAAAAAAAAAAAGAAGTTTAAAATAAAATGCCTGGCCATGTAGGAAGATATTTTGGGGTGCCAGGAAGTGGGCAAGGTGCCTCGAGAGAAAGGAAAAGCGGAAGAGAAAGGCAATACTCTTCTAAAATTTGTAAGCAACAAAAAGGCATGAGCTTTGGCTGGTGATTCCCTCACCTGGACACTTGTCTGGGGTCAAGGTTGGGAAGATGAACAGATACGACGACTAATCCTGTAAGCAATAAATAATCATTAATTCAGAGGGATTTTTTTTTTTTTTAATGCATTTGAAATTCCTGAAATGGAAATGAAGAATTTTATTTTAGGTGGGGGGAAACTAGCGACACATTTGTCCCCATTTCAAGCCATTTCTCTTTCAACAGGCTAGGGAAGAAAATAGCCAAATCTGAGAATTTCAGCTTGTTCTAACTCCCTGTAGTCCCTGAGATATGTCATGTAGGGCAGCCAAAGTGTGCCCTTCTTGCCCTATAAACAAGACCTTAGCAGCCTTTGGGGCTGAGGGCTTGAAAGCTCATGTCCGCCAATCAGGAGGAAGAGGAAGGTGAACCCAGGACACTGAGAAATTGTTTGTGAGTGTGAGTGAGGAGTCCATCTCAAGGGGAAGTCCCTTCCAGCAGTTAAGTAGGTAGAACATGCCAGCCAGAACCTGATCCAGGCATGAGAAAAACAACAAAGTGCCAAAGAAGAGAATAACTTTTCTTAAGGAAAGCCTTGAGAACCAAGCTGAGACAGATGAGAAGGGTGTGATGGCGCAGTTTAGGTGAAATACCATAAATCTGCTTCGTGTAACCTCTCCTTGCTGCCAGCAGAAGCAGCAAATGATCTGGCTCTCTGGGCCTGTTCTTGGTTCTCAGCCACAAATTTGCCCCTTCCCCAGCTCCTCTCTTTCTCTCGGTAGGAACAGATCAATAATAAGTAGGTTCAGTCTGGGTCTAAGATAGCCCTTTGTTCCCCAGATGGGTAAAACCACTCCCAGAGGTGGTACACCCCTTAAAACCAGCAGACCACCTCTTCCTCCTGCCCATTTTGGAGCGCCTGTCCCTCCTGCTCATTTTGGAACTTGGAGCTGCACCTGGATTTTCTACTTCCCTGCAGAATCTCTGTTCTGGAACAACCTGATGCTGTGAGGCCAATCCCTGCTTCTGAAGCTGTTCCAGTTCATGTGAAACAGTTAATAAAGCAAGGCCTGGAGCCCAGATCTCTCACAGGACTGTGCTAACATGCAAGCTGTGGACTTACATTCCTTGGACTAATTTATATTTCATTATCTATGCAAAAGAGAACAGCCTCACACAACAAAAAAGAGGGAAGTTTTCATTACAACACACCTTGTCCTATTGATCCCTGGTCCAGTTCAGAAAGGAGAGGGATCTAAATCATCCTCCATCACTGGGTTGTTTTCAGGGAAAATTAGGAGTCAATGGGGAAGTTAGAGATAGGATAATGAACTGTAACTATCTGCTGAAAATAGAGACATTTACTCAGTAAGATTTGGAGGTTCTGAAGAGCTCAATTCCCACTGAAATGTGCTATCAGAACCTATGCTCTTTTGCAGGTCTTACCAGGCACTAATATACATCTTCAAAAAGATAAATACTTATAAAAATCTGATTCTAAGCACCAAATTTAAGGTCACATATGACCTTATATATATCCCTGTGGCAGTGCAAAGGTAAGAGTTTAGGCAAATGTCCTAAACACTTAAAAACCTTATTTTTAAAATATCACTTTATAGCATACCTATAGCATTTACTATAACGTGTCATGCCCATAGCACTTTGAAACCATTACACAAATCAGGAATGCCTGATTTAAAATTCATTTAGGCCCTAGAACTGCAAGAGGCTTTTGATAAAATTCTAAGTATTCAGTAGCAATGGATATCTAAGAAAAAATGTCCAGTCTACCGTGAAACCTCTGATTTTTTTGTAGTCCTAGTGCCTCCCCAACAAGTTATGTGTTATAGTAAAATTTCCCAGACATCTTGGCACTTGTCCTGATATTCCATAAATAGCAGTTCCCAAATTCAGTGTCAGAGAATGAGAATTTGTGTGCTAATATCTGATCAGCCTGGAGATACTTGGATGCAAGAGGGACTAACTGACAAGACCTGTGAAAGAAAAGAAATTAGAAAACGGACTACAGTTTCTGTGCTTCTCTCCCAGTGCTCTTTGTAGTTTCTGGAGTATTAAAGCTCATCACTGGTTAACAAAAAGTTTTAACTCCTGCAAGCATTTGATCTTTAACCTGTGTGCTGTCACATCACTGCAAACCTTTGTTCTTGCCCCCATTGAGCCCAAACAGCCACTGCCCTCCATGGTGCCAAGATCAATGTTCTCTCCCATGTTGCAACAGCTATTATTTATTATTATTATTATTATTATTATTATTATTATTATTATTATTATTATTATTATTATTATTATTTATTACTATTTCTGCTGCTGCTGTTATTATTTCCAATCCTCCACCCATCTTTCCTCATCCTCCCCTCCCTCCTCCTAAATAATAATAATGAGAAAAAAATCAAAATTTGGATTCTGCCCTTTCTAATTACAAATCACCACCTGTGGTAAAATTATTGAAAAACAGATGAGCATTTCATTCCAGCAATAGCCTTAAAACAAGCAGCAGTTCCAACTGCCAGTGTGATGTATAGACACAGCGCAGGGCAGATGAGGGATTAATTAGGTCTGTCCCTGCACATTGCCAGGGGAGCACTTCTGTAGAGGTGATTGAAAACTAGAAAGAGTGGCATTAGTCTTCATTGTTGGTTAAAGGCAACAAAAATAAAGATGCAATTGAGTTGACAAAGCTTCTAGGTATGTGGCTGAGTCATTTGGAGGTGTCAAAATGATCAAACCATAATTAATTAGCTAAAGTGCTATATTTAATTCCTCAACTTTAATGAAGATTTCTGTAGCCAAAAATAAACGGCAACACCATTTGTTTCTGAAGGGGAGTGGTGGAGTGCACTGAGGGGACGACGCCAAAGTTTAATGGCACCTTTATAATAAAGCCTGTGTTCTTAATCTTACTGTCGTTTTCTGTACAGATGCAGAAACCTGATGATGTTCTATGCATTTGTATTAGGGGAATGGTTATGAGTCCACAAGTGACTAGTAAAGCAAATGCTTATTACTTTCAATGAATGAAAGAGAATGCAGCTGAGGTATCTCTTATATTTCCTCAAATAGGTCTCCAGGGTTGACACTGTAAAGATACAGAAGACATCTCCATGGCAGGCAATCTAAATCTATATCTGAGGAATTTAGCATGATTTACTCCAAAGGAAAGTATATTGAGATTTATGAGTAATGAACAGGAAGAAGAATAAAATGCAAATTTTGTTCCCGGTTTCTGCCACAGGCTGTGTGGCTGTGGACAATCGTACCTTTGAGGATTCATTCAGACTGAGGAAAGATCTGCCTGAAAATTGAGGCTGCTATTCCTACCTACTCATGCAGATAGTTTTCTCATCTTGAACTGACAGCAGCTTGCTTCTTTCTTGCTTCATCTCCTTCTGCTTTAGACTATAATGCATGTTCTCTGATGTGCAGAGATTCACCCCAGAAAGTTCTATGGCATAAATATCTCACACCCCATCAAAGCAGACATCTACATAGAGCAGATGCTCTGGAATAGACATTGTCCCATCCCACGTACATTCTCACACACACACTGCTGGTACCTCTGCACTTCTCAAAGATAGCCTGGAACAAGACACTCTTCTATAATGTATTCTGCACATGTAATTTTATGCAGGGATGGATATTCTCAGCTGTCTTTACACTGAAACATGCCTTTTGATTGCCTCTTTGATAAAACTAATAGCACCTCCTTAACCAACTTCTGTATTTAGATGGTCAGTTTTTCAGGATCGTATCTGCCTATTTAATTTGCACATACACCATGAACGGTTCCCAGTAGATTCTGTAATAATATTTAAAAATGAGAAATAAGGGCTGAAGAACCCTTGTACGTCATATGTGATAACAATACGAATCACTAAAAATTCCAAATATGTACAAAATGTACAAATCGAAAAGCACATTGTGCACATGGACAAGATATGTGTGCATTTGTGCTAGTGCATCCAAAATTTCTACCTTCTGCAAGCTGATGGTTATGTTCAGTAATTTTTACACTAGTGCTTGAGAGTGCCACAAACTACATGGCACAAGGGAGGCAGGACCAGGATCCTAGTTAGAAGGTACTTTAACATATCCCCTCACTGACAGTCTGCAGGCAGGATAAAGCATGTTGCACAGTCTGCACAAAAATTCCCTGTTCAACAGCCCATTCCTGCTGCCGGCACTGTATAAACCAGGAGGGTGAGATGCTACTTCCTCCCACAGAGGAATTTACTGGATTAGTTGACAGTCAAGGTCTTACCAGCAAAGCCAGTTAACTTATTGTTTCAGCCACGATGTAAAATGTAAGCAATGTTTTGTTCTTGCTCTACAGCTGTTACCTCTGCTTTAAGCTGTTAAAACTCCCTTGTTACCATGCGCAGGCAGGCCAGGCCTATTTCCTGTCATCTCCTTAATATATTACAACATTACAAACTTTATTAGTATATTTGCAGTCCCTTTTTATTTTTTATTAGCTAATGGGCTGCTTTTGTGCACTGTATTTTCTTAGTCTTTCAGAACTCAAACTATAAAACAGCCAAAAGTGATCCCATCTGGAAGCCATTAAAGATCAATAGAGACACAATATGAAGAAGAAAGAATGAAATTAAAAAAAAAAGAAAAAGAAAGAAAGCAAAAAAGAAAGAAAGAACTATCAAACTATCAAAACAATTGTGAACAAAATCTGCCAGCTTCATTTTTCAAATCCTGGTATGCTAAAGCCCATCACACTTCTGACGTGACAAGAAGGGCCACAGTCTTGTTAACAACAGGAAAAGCTAATATAATTTAAAATAACCATAAATGTGATTAAAGCCTACAGTTTCCTTGATTTGGGGAGAAGATGGAAACCCTTCTACCACATGTGGTATTCTCCTGAAGTGCCGCTTTTTTTTGTAGGGAGGTGATTTCAGAGCGTGACTGTCTCTATGCCAGAAATGCGAGTTTCTGTGACATGTCCTGCACTGGCTTTTACGGCTATGCCAAAATTTCTACTGACTTCAACATGATGGGATTGTGCCCATATTGAGGATCCTGTCTTATGAAATGCAGGTTATAGAAGTCAGCCTGTTAAAACCTTTTGGGGCCCCAAAGATATCAACTCCATATCTTTAGAGCTTAATGCTCTCAGATTTTAGCAATTGCCCTTTTTCAGAAATGCTTGTCCTGGGGATTTCTCTCAGGGGATTTTTCTTTAAGATTGCATGGCAACTTAAAGCAATTTATTTCAATCTCCAGAAGAAAAGTCTTAGGAGTGTGTGCAGAGGTCTTATCAATGGGGATAAATACTTGATGAGGGAGAAAAAAAAGAAGATGGACCCAATGGCACACAGGAATTAGATAGGAGGCAATGGGCACAAACTGAAGTGCAGGAATTCCACTTATACTCAAGAAAAAAAGACTTTTTATTGGAAGGTAACTGAATGCTGGAACAGGTTGTTCCATCCTTGGAGATATCTTGGACTTGGATATTGACTGGAATTGGGTAACTTGCTGTAGCTTTGAGCAGTGTGGGGGAGTAGAGGATCTGCAGAGCTCCCTTTCAACCTCAGCGATCCTATGTTTTTGCTTTTCAGTCTCAGGAGGGTCCTACGTCTCAAATCAGTGTTTTAGTCATTTTGCTGAAGGGCAGTCTGGGGCAACTTTCCCTCTGCCTTCACCACTGGGGTCACCACATGCTTCACAGGAGGCATCATTTTCACCAAGCAGGGTGTGCAAACACCCCTATGACTTAGTGTTCGGGGAATGGACCTCAAAGACAGCTCCGGCCCCATCACTGAGAAATACTTAAGCACTTTTTACAAAACAAAGTAGATTGGGAAGTCCAATTCACAGAGTCCAAGCAGCTGCACAGTGTGTTCACTAGGACAACTTTCTATAGCTAAGAGACTTTTTTTACCTCTCTGTTCTAAATTTGTGAAAGAAGAGATCTGGACCCAGGGCCACAGTATCATCCTAAATTCATCTTGCAAGAAAAAGAGCAACACCCCAATCATGCCCTTCATCTGTTTACAGAAACTCTTTAGTTTTATTGAAAAATGTTCAAAAAGATGTACCAACCCTGTGTTCCATTAGATATTCCAAAAAAAAAGAAAAAAAAAATAGAATTTACTTTCAGATTGACTTCATGCAAATGCTTTTCTCTGAGTTTGATGACCATACTGAAAAATAACAGATTTGAACAAACCTTTCTCCAGAGTCCTAACCTTGTCTGCTGTGCTAGAGTATGGAGGAATTTTGTGCTACTGCCACTGCTATTATATTGTTCCTCTTTTGATTGGCAGCCATGGGGAGAGCTTTCAAGAGTGTTAGATCTACTTTGGGAGAAAAAAATAAAACTAATAGTGCTGTTCATCTTTTCCTCAGGCTTTTGATGAGGCTTGTGAGTTTTAACAAAATTTTCACTCTCAGCAACTAAAGATCTCCTTCCACCGCCATAAAATTCTATGTGAAACAACAATAATAACAATTTTACATAGTAATAACAATAGAAGGAAACATAAAATGATATACCTACAATTTGGTATTAATGCAAAAAGGCTATTATATTCTATTAAGCTTTTGACAAAAAAAATAAAAAAAAAAAAAAAAAGGAGAGGAATAAACAACCACCCTAAAAGGCTCTCGAAGATTTTAGGCAGAGCCAAAGAACTAAGCCACAGAAACTAAGTTAGAATTAACATGTTCTGAAGTAAATACAAGACATAACAGCTACTCAGGAAGACCAGGAGCATGAGGAGGAAGAATTATATTCAGGAATCCAAAAGACAAGCAGATTTATGTGATGATACTTTGGTACCAATCCATGGGCATTTTAGGCATGAAAAAGCAGATAATGATCAGATTTTGTGGCAGAGTGCTAGATACCTGAAGTCACCAAAGTGCCCAAGTAAAAGGGAGCATTTATGATTTGCCAACACCAGGAGAAGCAATGCTTGGTTTAAAAATACTGCCCCTCAATGGGAGAAAATGTATTTCTATTAAGGGACCAGAATTGCGCTACGCCTGTTGGAATTTTTGCTTGTGCACAGGAATTTAGCTCCAGGTTCATGTCTGTCACTAAAATTGACAACTGCCTATGGCTCTGTACAATTGAAACGTAGATCTTAAATTTCACATCATTATCCAAATAAAATATATCTGCCAAGGGGGACTGGTATTACACAGTTAGAGAACTGTGATACCAGTTGTCTGATTAACATATTGAGAGGAATATAAGAATTTCTCACCTATTTTCCAGAGGGAGACTAACTGGGGAGCTTGTGGTAAAGAGACTAATTGAACATCCTCCCTATGCTAAATACGCAGATGCCCAGAAATATGTCTTCTCTATGCAAGCAGGTTTTCCCTCTGTATTTTATATTTGCTTTTTAGGACAGGAAGGAGGCAAATCATTACTGTTTTTTGTTTGTTTGTTTTGCATTTCCTTTCCTAAAAAAAAAAAAAAAAAAAGGAGAGCTAAATTTTCATGTTGCAATGTGTGAATTTCCACAGAGAGCGTTCTTAGGGCCACATAAAGTAACGCATGCAAAGAGAATGTGTCTTAGAGAAGCCGAATTTGGAAGCAAGAAACACTTTCTCCGGAGACATCAATGAAGCAGAGATCAAATAAGAATTGGCCAAACTTCTTCTAAGCCCTGAAGACATTAATTGGTGAGGCAAATGGGAATTTACACATTATGGGCAAAGCCCTGCTCAGAACTGGATACACATTTTATGGGCGAGTAAATCAGGATTTTGGATCAGTTCATCAAAGTACCTGGCCCTTGAGGATGTTTGAAACCAAATCCATGCCTTCTTTCAGGGTTTGTGTCTGTAATGATCATGACATGTAAGAGAGATCCCCTTACGTTTCACTCGTTTTGCCAGGACCGGAGAAATACAAAACTAGGGCTGACAACTGTGCGGCCATAAGTCAGATGAGTCGCAGTAGGGGTTTCTCTGCACATTCTTAGCCCATGACATATGCGAGCTTATGTGAATTATGTTACCTTGCAGTGAAATAAGTTTAAGCTGGCACAAATTACCTGTGCAACTGCCACAGATGAAGAACATGCCCACAGACAGTTATCACCAAAAGGTTGATGTGCCATCCCCTATATTTCACCCTGCAGCTAGCTGGAGCTGCTCCAAGGTTCTCCTGTCTATAACAACGAGCAGCATTTGGCCCGTGTACAGGTATATGCCGGTATATCTCATCTAATTTTAGCCATCTAAAAATTAGAGGCTACAATTCAGAGACTGCAGCCAGCAGATCAAGAGACGTGATTATTTCTCCCTATTTGGCTCTCATGAGGCTGTGTCTGAATAATCTGTCCAGTTTAGGGCTTTCCTGGAGAAGAGAGAGATTGACAAACTGGAAAAGGTCCAGCAGAGGTTGCTAATACAGTTACAGGGCTGGAGCACACAGTGCATGAAGAAGCACTAAGGGAATGGGGTTTATTTAGCTTGAAGAAAATGCTAAAGGAGGATGCAATTGTTTTAGGCCATCTAAGGGACAATTATCAAGAAACTGGAGTCAATTTTTTTTAATGGGAAAAAGTCAAGAAGAAAAAGTAGCAGGGAAATTCTACTTGGACATCAGGGGAAGAAAAAGTCCTCATAATGATAAGCACAAGATGGAGCCAGGAGGAGCCACCGAGGAATCTCCATCTTTGGAGATATTTACAACTGAAAAAACTTGGTCTCACTTTCAAGTAGTATCTCTGCGTTTGGACTAGAGACTTCCAGGGATCCCCTCTGACCTATATTCTTCCATGATTTTATGATTCAGTGTGAGATTAAGAAACCGAATTTAAGTCTCTACAGCTCAGAAGAAATAAGAAATTCCAGGTGTCTAAAAACCCATTTTCCTCAGTGGGAATGGTGGAGGTTGGAAGGGATTTCTGGGGATTTTATAGGTCAACCTTTTGCTCAGAGAAGGATCAGCTAGAGCAGGACCATGTCCAGTCAGATCTCGAAAGGCTCCAAACATGGAGAATCCTCAACATTCTAGACAACCTAGTCTAGTCTTCAGCCACCCTCAAAGTGAAGAAGCACTTTCTTATGTTCATACAGAACTTCCTGCACTTCAGTTTGTGCCCACTGACTCTTTTCTATTCACTGGATACCCACTCACCTTCTTGATCTTCGTGTGTTTGGAAACTGCTTCCAGAATTACTTGCTTCATCACCTTCCCCTCAGATTTGATTTTTTTTTTTTTTTTTTTTTTAATCTTTCTGGAAGATAAGAGTGACATTTGTTTTTCTCCAGAGGTCAGGAACCTATCCATGCTATTCCTTGCTTCCAGCTTTCCCAATGACCTCAGAGGCCCAGGACTACTGAAGGCAAACTTTACCAAAATAGACTGACATTAGGAATGCATTGAGTACACTGACTTTTTCCAAGTGCTTTGCCACCATGTTCCCTGCACCATTCAGCAATGGGCCTACATTTTCTCTAGTCATCCTCTTGCAGCATATGTACCTGTATAGGCCTTTCTTTTATCCTTTACAGCTCTCCCAAAATCAACTCCAGATGGGTTTTGGCTTTCCTAACCCCATCCCTGTATACTATGATATTTTCTCTGATTTCCTCGTTGGTCACTTGTCTTGTACGCTTACTTTTTAAGTCAGAGTTTTGTCAAGAACTTCTTGTTCATCCATGCAGGTCTCCTTGCCATCTTTGCTTTACCTTCTGCGTGTAGGGGTGGAATCCTCGAGGTTGGAGGAGGTACTTTTTGAAAATCAACCAGCTCTCTTGGAAGCTTTTTCTTTCAAGGACCATATCCCCTAGGATTATTCCAAGAGGTCCCTAAAGAGACCAAAAATCTCTCTTATGATCCCTGTTCTTTTTTGCCTTTTTCTCTCAGGATCCTGAACTGCACCATCTCATGGCCACTGAAGCCAGGGCCACCTTCCACATCTCCAGACTGTTCTTACATGATTTTAAATATCAGGTCCAGCAGAGTGTCCTGTTACAGCTACTTATCACTTGTTTCAGGAAGTCCTTTTGAAAGGATATTGCAAACTAGAGATGGTTCAGGGAAAACTGTTAGAGCATGAGAATTAAAAGGCTCTGTTTGCTTAATTGTCTGAAAAGAAGATTGAGAAGACTCTTTGGGTGTCTGAGTTTTGTAACTAAAATATCAAGTATTAAGTGAATGTTTTATTTAACAGAGCAAGATATGTAAGGACCCAGTACTATTAAAAAGAAAATCAGACAAACAAAAATCAGAAAGAAGGAAACAATGTTTAGCAGAGAAGAGCCACCAGCTCATAATTGCGTGTTAAGAATGGATGGTTTGCCAGGAGATATGGTTTAGCCAGAAATGGATAATTAGCCTCAAAACAGATGTTAATAGGTAAAATTTTATCACCTCTTTTACACAGGAAATTAGATTCAATGATCAAATGATTTCTTCTGGCTATTAATATATGTGAATGCTTTGAGGGTCAGAGCCTTGCCAATATAATTTCTTGATTTTTTTTTTTTTTTTTGGTGGAAAGACATTAGACAAGAAGCAGCCGCAGGAAAATCTGCCATGAAGGAGTCACCATTAAGGAGCAACACGAGTTGTGTGTGGTGGCTGTCATATCACCTCCCCAGGCTGTTGCACCTGGAACATCAAGAAGAGAAGCAGCACTAGGTTTGGTTCACGCCTCATCTCTGCCACAGATTTCCTCGAGCAAGCTGCTAACTCTTTCCAGTGTTTTCACCTATAAAAGAGAAAGAATTCAGTCTACTTTTTTTACTGTAAGATCTCTGAGATATTGTAATTTCTCTGGAAAGTAAAATATCTCCTAGTATATATATGTAGTATATATAGTGTGTATATATATATATAGTATATACTATATATATCTCCTGTGTCTATCAGTACCTCAAGGGAGGCAGTGAGGAGGATGGGGCCGGCCTCTTCTCAGTGGTGGCCACTGATAGGACTAGAGGAAACGACCACAAACTGAAGCACCAAAAGTTCCACAGGAACTGAAGGAAAAATTTCTTAACAGTGAGGGTGACAGAACCCTGGAACAGGCTGCCCAGAGAGGTTGTGGAGTCTCCTTCTCTGGAGATCTTCCAAACCTTCTTGGACGCAGTCCTGAGCCACCTGCTGTAGGTGACCCTGTGTGTGCAGGGGGGTTGGACTAGATGATCTCTGGAGGTCCCTTCCAACCTTAAGCATTCTATGATTCTATGATTCTATTATATTAGCAGCAGATATCATTATGTTTTCTGAGACTTTGTGATGATGCAAAACCTTAAGACAAACTTTTAGTGGTGCCTGAAGTCCCGGGCAGGCCCTCAGCTTTTCCTAACTTGGCTGGAGAAACCCAGGAGCCTGTATGCTTTTTGCACAGAAAAACTGTTTCAGGCATGTCATCCACATTCACAGGAACAATAAATATTTTTCAGGCTTGTTAAAAAAAATGAGTTTAAAACTGTTTTGTGTTCTGCACAATAATGCTGGAAAATACTGCTTTGAATTCATCCTCGGTCATTTGTCTCTCAGTTATATTTTAAGTCCTGTTCAGAAAAATAAAAGGAGAAATTCAAGTAGGAAAAAGAGCAAAGAGGGAAATGATCTAAATGCTGAATCCCTTCTCATGATAATTTACTTTCAGAGTCATTTCCAGTCATAGGCATAGAAAATAATGTGTCACTATCAGATCTTGAGTCACTGCCATTAATCTTCTGCACCAGGAGGAGATGACTTTGGTTGGACATGCACAGTGTTGAAAAACTTAGTAAATTATTCTGATCTTTTTTATCTCTTCAACAGCTTTTTGGTCCTTCAGCAATTAATTCAACAAAAAAAAATTGGAATTTTTTTTCATCTGTTGTAAAAGTGAAATGATTTTCAACCTGCAAATTAATTCAGACTTATGGTAATGTGTCAAAGAATGTGGTGTACTCTTAATGTTCCATCATTTGACATTATCACCCCATTCTTGGGCTACACTACAGCAGGTATTTTTTAAGCCGCAGAATATAATCATCGGACAAGGGCTTGGAAATAATGATAAAATTATATATTTTATAGGAGAAAGTTTCACAGCGTAGCATGTATGAAAATGTGTAGTCCTCAAAATGGGCAGCACCTCATTGCTTTTCATACAGCCACATTAGCGATTGCTTACAAGTGATACGACGTCACAGCATGGGTGTGTGAGATTTTGAAAATTCTTTTGAAAAAAAGAAGAATTTGCTGTGTTAGCTGCTTATCCCAGCTAGAGGATTCTTAGAAGTTGCTTCTCCAAACCAGATCCTCAGCTGGTATAAATCTGAGCAGCTCCATTTAAATTAATAGAAGTACATAGATTTACACGATCTAGCTGTTTGATTTCAGCTAAACAGCTCCTGTCAGAAGGCAATTTCCAGTGTGAGTAAGGGTGTAAAACCTTGATCCACACTGAGTCAAGTAGAGAAAAATCAATAACGATCATTTTTCTTTTTTTTTTTTTTTCTCCTTTCACATATCCAAAAAGAGAGGGAAAAAAAATCAAATGAGATCTGAAATTAAATATATACAGCCCATGAAGAGCGTTTGCAAAAAGAAAAGATATGAATAAGATGGACAGTAAGGGAGACAGAGCACGTATTGAGGCAGTGTGCCCTCCTTGCTGAATGCAGTCTTTGTGAAGACTGATGGATCAGAAAAACTGGAAGCTACAGTGCTCTGTTTATCCAAAAATAAAATACCGAATAGGTCAAGCAAGCACAATGCAACCCCCCCTCCCCTTCACTGTATCTCAGCCTTGACCTGGAAAGACAACTCTCTAATGTGCTGAAAGCCTTTCAGGTTCCCTTTCCAGGCAGGGACTGACAGCTTTCCTGAGCTATATCAGAAATAGGATGGATTTGCAAAAATTAATCAAGATCCAATTTACTAAGAGCTTGAGCCCATACGCAGCTCCTTGTACCCTTAAAGCTGGGTACTTACTTACACAGATTAATAAACGAATGTGATTTTTTTGAAATCCCAAATCCTGCGGTAGAAACTTTTTAGTGATGTTATACAGAAATGTTTCCCTCGTGTAATTGGAATCAGTTTTATGCTCCCTCCAACCCTTTTATTTTCCATAAAAGGTGGTGAAATGGCTCTTTCAGTAGTAGGGAGAAAAACTGAAGTTTAAAGCCACCCTGGCAATAAACACAGTCCTCAGTTTCATTAGGGAAGATGTATGTTCATATGTGTATTTAGTGAAAGATAGCAAACGTTGGCACTGAACTGGGCCATTTTTAACTCATGACAAGTTTCCAAGTAATTTATAACCTTCTGATGGAAAAATACCATACTGCTGAGGAAAGCTTGCTAAGACCATCACACTCATTTCTCTTAGATATGTTTACAGTTATCTTGCCAGAACATATGGTTATTCATTCGTTCTTGTCTGATCAAACCCAGTTTCAATCTGACCTTTGGAATAACAGGCTAATATCCCTTTCATTCAAAACTATAAAAACCATGATCTTTCTGAAAACTAGCAAGGAGAGAAAACACTACTGACAGATGAATCTCAAAAGTTTCAGAACTTCTTTTGGGTAAATGTCCAGAAATAGGGTATTCATATAAATTAGATCTAAATCCACCAGTGAGTTTGACATCTGATACATGTATCAGAATAGGGACTAACTTAGGGAAAAAAATCTACATGATTGAAATTATCCGGACTTGTTCTGTTTTTGACAATAAACGTGCATTAAAAAATAAAGAAAGAACATGAAAATAACAAAAAATGTTTATTTTGCATTGCTTCACATTGATTTTATTTAAAAATATAGGCAAAAGAGCAGCAGTCTTGAAAAAAACTTTAAAAAGTCAATAATTTAGACCAATTTCAGAAAGAACAAATATTTGAATCCATTCTTCCTCCATAAAGGACAGCTCAAATATCCACACATGGACTGGGAAAACACAAAAATTAAAACTTTAATTAAGGAAAAAAAAAAATCACAGATATAGTATTACTCTTGTGAGTTCATGGAATTACCGTTTTCTCCTACCCTTTTCTCATGACCAGGGTGGGTGCTTCATCTAACACATGCTATGACTTCAGAGCACATTTCCATGTGTAGCCAGCAGGTGCTTTTCAGTGAACTATCATAGCTGTGGATGGTCCATGTTATAGCTGGATGAACCTGGAAAGACCCCAAGACACTGCAAACGCCATGGACTGTTACTTGGGAAGCTCAGCACCCTGGCAGCATCCATAGGGCTCTTCCACCTTGCCAGAAGCACTGGTGAACAAGGAAAGATTTGTAGAATTGGCAGCAGGGAATAGGTGAGGAGGTCTAGGAACATCAGCCACAAAATGCCATGTTAACATTTCACTTTATACCATCTTGGTTTATCTTATTGTTCTGCTACAGCCAAGGTAATCTCTTAACATACAGGAAAAATTATTTCAGTCCAGATGTGTTTTGGAGGTCAGCAGGTATCAAGGGCCATTCCTGAAAGTCATTTTGGGTATAGCCACCTTATTTTGGAGGATTGCTTAATATGGGTATGTCCAAATCATTCTCAATTCAGGAAATAGGCTTCATTATTGCAAATGATTAAAACAGAAGTAGCCGTGGGGTTTACTCTGATTTACAACAGTTAAACATTCATCCCTAGCAAATTGAAACCTCCAGTGCTGGTTCCAGAAGAGATCATTGAACACAAGTTGTCCCATTGGAAAGAAAATAGAGACAGAGAGATAACAGAGGGCTGTGGATGCAATGTCAGGGCTGTGGGTGAAACATTTCCCAAACCAGCAAATACTTTTCCCTGGGAAAATTCCTGGTTTGCAGCTGCAGCTGGAAAACTTGTCTAGAATTTGGAAAGAGCCAAGGGTGCTGTGCTCAACCAGCTCTACGACTTCCCAACGTTTCCATCAACCAGTAAACATTCCTTTGCCAGTGTTCAAGCATCTTCCTAAGACACACTTCAGTAATAGCTAAGAGAAGAAAAATAAAGAAACCTAAAAAAAAAAAAAAAACACAACCCTTTTGCTTGTTTTCTTCTGAGAGTGCCCCATCTTTTCTCTGTTTCGGCTTCAACATTTCTTTGGGCATCATCTAGCTTTTGCCACTGCTCATGCACTGCCTCCTCAGCTTCCAGAGTCCGCTAACGAAACCAGTGTCCAAAAGCTGCCCCAACTAATTACAGCAAAATATCAGCTTAACATCTCAGTGGGTGCCTGATCATCAATAGAAAGGATTTCTCCACCTTAAGTGAGTGAATTTGAAGCGTATGCTAGATTTTACAGGAGAATGGCCCAGAAATTTCTCTGCGATGGGGCAAATGAATGAGTCCTTGTGCCATGGACAGTTTAAAGAGGATGTGTACACCTATCTATATCTATATATCTATATCTAAGTCATCTATATATGTTATCTATATTTATATCTATGTCTACCTATCAATCTATCTATCTATATATATATATCCATCTATATGCAGGTATATATATATATTTTTTTTTTCAAGATGCCAAGACAGAGCCCCTAACTGGTCAGCAAAGCACACAAAGTTCAGCATAAAAACAAAAAGAATATATATGCATCAAAAAAAAAAAGGGGGGAGGGGGGTTGGTTAGGGCTAAGACATTGCTATCCTTAAGCCAGGCAATAATTAGCAACACGGGCAGCAATAGCGCGAGGAAACGCGCCTGGGGACGGTGAGGGAATTACGCATCGGGGGCCCTTCTGCCGGTGCTGCCTCACTCGGGAGCAGATTGGAGCGGGGTGGCCGGCGCGCACAAGCGCCCCAGGTAAAGTGTGCGGGGCTCCGCTGGGGTTATCGAGCCAGCCAGCCCTTCCAGGCAGCGCAAAGCCATCCGCGGGGAAGTTGCTCCTAAGTGCTGCCACCGCATCCCCAGGATTATCCCCGCCGCACTAGCACATCATCTGGCTTTAAACTTCACCCCCTCTGGCAAAGCACATACTAAAAACCTCTCCCTCCTTATCCTCCCATCCCTTTTTTTTTTTATCCCCTCTTCCCCGTTTCCTAGCAGCCACGAGCTGTGGCCAGCCCCACCACCAAGCACCGGGCTGGATTAGCTGCAAGCCAATAGCTGGGGGTCAGGATTAAGAGGCCAGCATGCACTTTAATACAAGCTGCCTATAATTAATGGCATTATTAATAGCTTGACTGAAAAATTCATTAAAAAATCCATTAAAAATAAATACCCTTTTACAAAAGGCATCGCCTTGGGTAAGAAAAACAGAAAAAAAGATAAAGGAAAATTGATTGGTGGTTTTCAGTTCACAGAAAGACAGACCATAGTTCAAGCTGATTAAAATTGAACATTTTAGATTAAGCACCCTTGCCAAAATATTCTCTGTAGTTACCCAATATGAAAATATTATGAGATGTCGAGTTTTACATTTTTTATTTGCAGAGGCGCCATCCAGCACCGCACGCCGACAGTCAGCTCCACACATGTCCCCATGCCCCTGCTCGCACTTGCAGGTAACTCCCTTCCCGAGATATTTTCTCTCCCCCAGGAGCAGCAGGACTCCTCCTGCATCAGAGGTTAACTGTAAGTGATCAACTCTGAGACTCTACTGCTGAACATGCTTGCAAACGCTCCAGAGATCCCCGCCAACACATATCTCTCTTTCCAGGACTAAGTGTTGCATCTAAAGAAAACAATCAATCAAACAAACAAAAAAATCCAAATTGAACTGAAAATAGGTGTCCTTTCGAGGTAGGTGTGGGTTGCCTTCAGATTTCGCTCCCCAGTGCTCTCTCCTGGAGCTCATCAGCATTTTGAGTGCACAGATCACAAAAGGGAAAAAAGAACAGATAAAAACTGATTCTCATTTATACTAAGGCCTCTTGACATCTCCTAGGTAGTGCAAAAAGCCATTAGAGTGAGCAAAAGCACAATTCATCCCACTTTAAACTGCCCTTTACACTGCCTGAGTGGTGTAGAGCTAGCTCAAAGTAAATGAGAAACGGACCCAGAAGGGGCCTTGAACTTTTGCTTCCAAATCTTCCTTCTCTGAAATGAATCCTGGAGTTATAGGCAAGGCTGCAAAACAATAATCCTGCATTATTTTTCTTACCACCAGCCCTAAAACCTAAAATCCTGCATATAGTCTCAAAGCAGATACAGCAGTGCTGAAATTCTTCAGGTGCTCCTGTAAATGTGCTTCAAACTTGGCCTTGGAGGAGCAGGGAAGGTCAGAATTACATTGCTTTAAAGAGACACTGATTTATAACCCAATATGCTAAGATCTTCTGACAGACATGGACATGTGCCACTTCTAAAATACTTTTTTCCTCTGTTGTCTTCTAACCCCCAAGTTATTTACTCTGCTTTAAACCGGTAGGATAATGTGTGCAGGATTACACCAGATTTAGGACCAGCTATCCTGCTATCCCCTGATTGACAGTCCCCAACCCAGATGCTGGGGTGAAAATAAGCTCTGATGGAATAAACTCCTAATCCCTCTGAGCAGGAGTTTGGTGTAAACCCTCCCAGTTGTCACACATTGCAGGAAGGCTCTGGCTAAACCTGCATTATACCCCAAATAAGGATTTACAACTCAAGTATCCCTGCTCTTATCAACCTCACTGCACTGCTGCTCCACACTCATCTCTCCCTCTGTCAGGAGTTAGCAAAAAAAGTTCACTTTCCGTCACTGCGAGGCTGAAACTACAGGGGATGACTCATGTGCTAGTGTCTCGGTTGTTGCTGTCACACATTGGACATCGGTTGTGGAGTATCATCCCAGGAAGGCAGCGATGCTGCTCCTTGGCTCCCAGTGCCTCCTTGGCTCCTTGCTCTGCCAGCTGCTAAGTTTAATGGCAATCAAAGTGCTGGTGCCTCTGAACTAAAAGCCTCCTGGAGGCTATATTAGATCGCGCCTTTTCTCTTGAGAAACAGTGATTCTGTGGCTCCGTCGCCTTTGTGCTGTCTAATGAATACAGCCAAGTTGTTTGCGAGGCTGCGGCTGTGTTTTTGCCCTTAACCACGTGTAACAAGCAGTAAAAATTTCACTCCACGACTAAACTTTCCCAGAAGATATTGTAACAGATAAGTGTTGCAAGATCCCATAACTGGTCTACTGTTTGCTGTCAAGTCACTCCAGTTCTTTGATCACTGCTGTTATTTTGTACTATTTGAGAAATGTGAGAGCCACATGAAGTCGGTACTGGTGAATTCTTTTTTCCTCCTTTTTTTTTTTTTTTTTGTTTTTTTGTTTGTTTGTTTGTTTTGTTTGTTTTTTGTTTGGTTATTACCTGCATTAGTAGTGGGGGGACCTCTCAGAAGTAGGTGCTTAGGATGTATGGACACCCTATATTAAAAATAAAAATCAAAACAGGCATATTTTCCATGCTTTGGGGTCTGTGTACTTAATGCACAACTTTGCAGATTTTAGATCACAATAAAAGTTTTCATAAGTTATTTATTTAATAAAAGAGAGAAAAGCTATTGAAATACAAATATTGGACAAGCCTTGGATTCTTTTGTTTATTTGAAAATATCTATTAAGAATAAAAATCCCCTCAAAACTACTCTAAAATGATAAACACTAAAGCTTTTCACTTTTCAAAATTTCCAGTGAACCAAAATAGATTCTATATATAACTGTCTCACACAGAGACATTGAATAATCTGACCATGAATAATTTGACCAAGGACACGCAGTACTCTGTGATGGAGGAAGGGACTGAAACCAGATTCTCAGGCTCCTGGCTCCAGCAACGATATCGCTATCTTTTTGCTATTCGCTCTTCCATGCAGGACCAAAATACTCATGCTCGTAAGTTTCCTGAAGAAGTCCAAAATAAATAGTAGCTTGTCCAGAAAATGTGAGCATTAGCTCTTTACTGATCAGTAATGATGCGATTGTTTCTGCTGAATGTATTTCTGAAGTGATTTAATCTCTCTACCTAAAGTGTCATTTAACCACACTCTGTCTAACGAACTTTATCCATCGCTCAATGCCAAACTTCAGCACAAACCATTTACATACTGTATTCCTGTGTATGCATTACATGTTGCACTTACACATATGCTGATTGCTATTATTATAGTCTGATTCATATTTACTGCCTATTTCATATGTTATATTCTTATATCTATATTTTACAATCTAATATTAACTTCACCCATAAGCACCTTAGATATACTTTAGGTAAAATTTCATTATCAGAATAACACTAATGTTACAGAATTCAATTTACATTCCAATTAGGATTTAAAAAAGTTAAATCCCACATTTTTTGAAAGTTTTGTTTCAATTAACGTGTTGATGAAATCAATGTTTTGACTATCACTACAATTAATAGACTACTGCAGTAATAGGTTATATATTATATTGTCACAATTTTTGTTCCACTTGTTCCAGAGATGTTGAGATTTTTTTGCTGTATGTCCTATTTAACTTTCTTCTGAAACAAACTATAGGCATTGTCATATGTCTATGGAAAGCTTCAGATTTGTTAAAGACATTATGACAGCAAAACATCAAACTGGAAAACTTTTCAACAATTTTTCCTTTTTTTTCAGCAAATAGATTTTTTTTGACAAAAAATGAGTTAAAATCCAAATATTCCAAGAAATTTAGGGAAAAGGAAAACATGTCTGAAAGTATCAGCTTCCTCAGAACAAAGATGTTAAAAACTGAGAATGTCATTGAGGGATCCAAGTTTTGGATTTATTCACCTAAATAACTACAATTTCAGGAATTCCAGATTTGTAAATTTTCATCCCTTGTTTTTAGACTCAAAATGTTTCAGAAACTTACTGTCTTGTTTAGCTCCCTTTAACAAGCTGGTCTCCCAGGTCATCTAGAAAATGAATTTAACTTAAAAATAATTTTTCCTCTCTTCAATAAACTGACACAAGACCTGTTCGCTCCCAGGAGAAGTTTAGCAGGCTGGTTTTGATCAGGTTGCACAAATCTCTCCCACTACTCATGAGACACAACCACCTCTAGAGGCAGAAATCAGCGTGATAATTGGCCATGGTCCCACCACAAGGTGTATTACAGAAGACAGAGAAAAAATGAAAGATCCCTAAAAGGACAGTGATAATTTAAAGCTAACTGAATATATTGAGAGTAGTTAAAATTTTGCAGTGGCACTTCTATTCTTCTAAAAAGGAGTAGTGAAGATCCTATAATCCAAGAAGTTAGAGTGGTGATAATCTACCTAGAAAACATCCCTTTGAAATCATAAGGTGTTAGTTAATTACTGGTGTGTGAAAAGGAGCACTTCTACTGAGACATGTCCGTGCTTCAAAATGTGTGCTCATCCATCACCCCAATATATGTATGCTTTCAGGGTCCAGTCACATTCAAAACTAACTCTGGTACATATGCATCCCTTCTGGATTTCTCCTGATAGTTTTTCATTCATTCAGGAAACTTTAATTTGTCAGACATTAGGAGTGACATTCATTTGACAGAAGGCCAATCTTTGCAATTTAAATCTCTATGCACATTAAATCTCTATCTTAGTCACACTAAGCTTTCTTAACAGCCAAAAGGAAAAAAAAAAATATATATATATATATATACACATACACACCGTTGTAGGGTGATTTTTTCTCATCTTGAAGAAATGTCATGCTCTAATACACTTTGACCAGGCTATTTTAGATACTCCACACATGGAGAGTTTAATGTTTAGTACTACATTTACTGTAGATATTTGATGGTGCATGGAATTTTGAATGAGTAGTAAGTACAGTAAAGTACCGAAGTCACAGTAAGATCATAAGCTACACTTAGAATATATTGATTGCAATATACTGCTGAATCACTACACAAATGTGTTTTTTTATTACATAGGTATATATATTTCTCTATAATATGCCTACTGTCATGACACTGAGTGCCCCCAGTCACCAGGAACAAATATGTGGGTTGGAACCAACTCAAGCCCACTCCTCTCCTCAAAGTTCTTACTGCTAGTTATTAAGTTTTTATACTCAGTGTTATACACTCCCTACCAGGCTGGCCTGGCTAAACTCAGGGAAGCATTCATGCTCTTTTGAGGGAAAACACTTACAAAACCAGATGATCTCAACAGTTATGATCAGCTGATCCATTCAACTGATGTAATCGCTTATCTAAAGAAAAGATCAGCCTTCTCTCCCTTTGGATTGAGACAAATTCAATTTTGTTTGCTATAGCTGTGGTCATTCACTCACTACATTCTTGCCCATGTTTCATGGACAAAGTGGTCTTACCCATCCCTGAGCCGTTTTACATTGTAGAGATTTACTGCTCGACTACAGGAAGATATCTAAAAAAATGCAGGATAAATCCCCTCCTCTGAAGGTTCCTATTCCTCTCCATTGAATACAGCAGGATTTCAGAGTGGTTACTCAGATATAGCTGGTCATCTATAGGTAAAGTTACGTCTCAAAATTAAATGAGACTAATTCCTTCATAATTAAAAATTAATCTTCAGTGTTATTTGTGATAAATTACATAGAGAAATATTATATATATGTATAAATTGTAAACTATATGAGGTTACTCGAAAAAAAAAGTCTTTCAAAAGTTTGTCTTTTATTTGCGTTGAATTTTGTACTGCAAAATTTGAGACTAGGAGAGCAAATATAGATCTAAATATAGAGCTCTATTGTTGTTATGTATCTAATAGGGCATTTCCAACATCTACACAAGAAAGGCAGACACGATCTGAGATCTATTGGAGACCTGAATTTAGAAGTTAGGTTGAACAGCCCAGCACCAAAGTACAGGCCTGGATTTACTGGATAATTTAGGACACAATCACATTAAAAAATGACTTTGTGAAAGCAATGAGATTCAGACCATTGAAACAAGCGGGCATAATTTCAAATTTGTGTAACATTATCTTATCTGTGATATCCCAGGCTTTGAGCATCGGAAGAGCAATCTTCTTACTGTAGGTACTACTGAAAATTAGCCTCATTGGTAAAGACTGTCATACGGACAACTTACAGTAAAGCATTTTCTTCACTGCTGTTAGTATCTGATGGTACAATGCAGTAAAAAGTTTATAACCATTAGAAAAATTAGATTCTAGAAGAAATTACTGTTGAGAGCAAGCAAAGCAAATAAAAAAGATTTAGAATGGAGTTTGGTAAGTTTTCTGGTGAGACCATTTGACATGGCTCCAATCTACCACAGTAGTCTGAATTTCATGGTCAAGGAACCCTTTTGAGGTCTATGGCTATAAACTGAGACCATGAAAATATATCTTGAAATAAGAAAGACAAACTTGATCTCCTTTGTCACAAAGAAATAATTTCATAAAGATCTTTCAGAAAAATGAAGCAGACCACATTTCATCTTCAACAAGGTAGAAAAGCAAAGCAAAAATTATATAGAGAGAAGATTGTCACAGAAACAGGCTATAAAGGGAAGGGTCGCCATGGCAAGGCAAGAAGGAAGGACAGTACCACAAATTTATGAGAAAGTTCCCTCCAAATATACGGCCTCATTTCTCTCCCTCCAGAAGTGGAGCAAAAGTGTCAGAAAGAAGCTAGATAGGAGGGTCCTCTGAGACGTCAGGTCCATGCTGGAGAAGGGATCCAGGATATGGAGCTCAAAGCCTGTTTCTGGCCTGTAGACTTCTTGACTGCTTCACAAGATGCCAACCTTTCTCCATGTCTCTACTGAGAACATGACCCAGGAAAGAGAACACTCTTGGAGCAGAGACACATCTGCTTTATGCCAGCAGCAATCACTGAAAAAAAACCCAAAAATCTGTGGTTCCTATAATGAAGAGGATGGTGAATAATTTGACATAATGTTCCCCTCTGATGTTAGATATCATAAATCTGTTATTTGACTTGTTCTCTCTCTCCAAGGTCTGCTGCACATGAACAATATCACACTCAGCCATAATCAGAATGGATTCCATTCTGGCTGCTTTTCAGGTGAAGTTTTCCACGACTCCGTATTGTCTCCTGCCATTTTTTTTTTAAAGAAACAAAAACTTAAATTGACCGCAGCCTATGTTACTTTTGGCCCAGACAGGAACATTTTATCTCTATTTTTCTAGTTAAAAATGATTGCCTGCTTTTTTATTTTATTCTGTAAATAAAATTGACTTTGCAAAGAAAACTCTGTTTTGAAAAATAACAAAATAAAATGCATCTTCTAATGCTTCCTCATATTTCCACTTGTTTCATTTCACATCATACTCAACTTTTTCATAGAACGTAGAAAGCTTAACCTTTTCTAGCCATCATGTGCTGTCAATGCTCTTCATTGTATGGAACACAATCAGAAGTTAAAGGAACATCTTTTGAGCCACATCCCTCCTATGTAGCCATTTATACATGTATTTTGTCCTCCTGATCCAACTTTGCTATTTACGGCCCTTCCCTAATCACTGAAGACCAGGCTTGGACTGATGTGTTAAATTATTTCAGTGATGAAAGCCAACTTATTCTTTGTTCCCATTTCTTCTCCTCCTCTTCTCTTCTGCGCTGAGCACATCCTGAGTCCCACCCTTACAAGCCACAGCTAAATGTTTGAGAAACTTTGCATTAAGTACAAGTGCAAGGCACATCCTTTTTCTGGATGACTTTAAGCCTACAGTTTTAATGAGCAGGGTGGGGACTCTCACCGTTTGATACTTCCTAACTTTACCCACTGGCTAAATAATCCACTTTCAGCATGTGTACACAAATTTGATACTTTTCCAGAGTTAGATACCATCTCAAAAAGATTTCTTTTATCTTTAACCTTGTTAAAACAAGATGTCTGGGTGGTAATATTTCCGTTCCCTCTCAGCCCACAGACTCCAAACAATGATATGCTTCACACAGGTTAATCGAATAGAGGTAATAATTGTATCATAACAGAGCCAAAAATCTGGAAATTGCTTATATCAGCAAGAGGAACATCAAGTTATCTAAATCTTTCCCTTGCCAATGGAAAGGGTCAGCAACAAGAAGAGTTGCAGTATGTAACCTGTGGGAACCCAAAACACTGTGGGAATGTAGGGTTACCTTTCAGGGAAATGATTCTTAACTATTTTTATGATAATCATTTTTTTTTTCCCCCAAGATAAGACTATATTCCCATGTACTGTACCAAAGGAAGCATGATTAAGGAATTTTATCTTTCCTTAGCTTTCGAACTCCCATTAACTGGAACATTCACCCCTCCTCATTGAGAATTATTGCACAGATGTATAGTTCTCTAATGAAATGCTGCTTCATCTCTTCAGCTTCACTTGTCATCCTAGCATATCTCAAGAATGTTTCCTGTTAGTTCCTAAAAACTCACTGTTCAAGCCTTGACAATTATGCTCTTCAAATATTTGCATACTGTTATGATTCTGTTAATCATCTATGAGCAAAACTATATTTATTTTATCCTTGTAGTCATTCCTCATAATTCAATCCTTCCCAACTTTGATCTTTTTGTTCTCCTTCCCAGAATAATTCTTGCTTATTGTCAGCAGCTTTTTATTTTGATGGGGCCAAGGATAAAAACGTATTCCAGGTGTGTTTGCCAGAACAGATCTAGAGGTACTATGGTACTGCCTTTGTGAATGGAGGTATCACATGCCTCTGAATGCAGATTTTAAAACTGCATCTGTTGCTCTTCTCTTTTTCATTCTCCATCCTCAGTGCTATTTTGGTTTGCAAAACAGAGATTCCACACAGGGCAGATGAAGTAAGAAAAAGTTGCTCAGAGCTAGGACTAAATGCAAGTATCCTGAGCTTCTAGATCCTCCTAACTATTGGACTATTCTTCATGTACATAGCAGCCCTTCATATTGAGAAATTAGCTACAAATTAGGAATTAAAAATCTTGTGAATATCTTCTTCTTCCATTCAATACCCCTTGGATATTATCAGGACATTTCCTTTTCACTTTGCAGCTAGCACTATATCATTTGAAATTTCCTATATGGCAATGATATGTGTATGACATTTCCAATTAGAAAAAATAGAAATGTCATTAAATGCAATGTTGTTTCCACAAATTACGTCTTTTCTATTTTAAGATGAACATCTCTTTCAGGTATCTGCCCATCCACTTTATAGCCTACTCTACTCAGGCCCACATCAGCAACTGAGACACATTAGTATAACTGCATGTGTGCTATTCTGTATGCAAAAGATATCCATGAGTATTAACTAAATTTGCAAGAAGAATTAGGATCAGTAATAAATGCTTCAGCAAAGAGGCTTTTGGGAATAAACGTGCCTTCAGACAAAATTCTCATACACTAGATATCATTTTTGATTTACAATTTCTATTATTTTCGTCACTGCGTCCAATATTCTCAACTTCGGGGCTCCTGTTCTGTTTGTTGTAGTTGACTGCACAGGGTAGGAGGACAGTTCTGTAGGCTAAAGCTGAGTCAATGGAATCAGGAAAATAAAGAGTATGTTCACCATCATTTTACGGTCACTCAGGTTGAAATCCCTTGGACTCATTGGTAAGGAATTTCCATTTCTTGATACACAAACATTGTACTATCTGTAATTGATTCAGTGTCAAAATCTAGTCATCTGGCTGATGGAGCAAAACATGGCCACACATACACAGAGTGAGCAGGAAGAACATCTCTGGGATGTTCCCCTCCTGCCTCACATAAAAAGAGCAATCTGTCTTGGGCTCAAAGAAAGTTTTAGCTTAGTAACAATTTTGAGATCCTTCCTGCAGGTCTTGCCAATCTCTAATTTCATAAATTCTTACTTTACAAGGCCAGAATGGGCCATTGCAGTTCTCTTGTCTGACCTGCTGCATAATAAGTTGATTATTATGATATCCACATTGTTAAAGTCTTTAAGATGCATTGTCCATACCTTACATATTGAGGAGTTTTTCCTTTTCTTACTCCCTTTTTAAATGTCCCTCTTAATGGAGCTCCCACCATTGGTAGTAGGTTGTTTAACATCCACGATTAAAAATACTTTTCTTTTTTTTTCTCTGATATTCAGCCTATATGTTTCTTTACTTAATTTAATTCCATTGCTCATGGCAAAGTCCACACCCTAAATATTTCTTCACCCTCCTTGGCATTTAAAGCCTTCAAATAACTGTAGGCAATTTTCCTGTTTCTCCTTAGTCATTTCTTAGCCAAGCTAGATGGATATTAGTTTTTAGGATCTGTCCTTATAAGTCAGTCCTTTCCAGCCTCTTAATTATGTCTTAACTGTACTCTTCACTAATCTATTGGAAGAGCATTTCTCTTCCAACGTTAACCCATCCAGGCCAAACAGAGTGTAGGCGAAATCTAAAGCTTGCCAAGTCCATAAAGACTGCCATTGACTTCATTAGATTTTGGATCAGGATTTACAATATATGCGGTTCCTTCTGGTACATGTTACTGGGAAATGAGTTTGCAGCTCTGGCACTGTAATATGTTAACTCTGCAAAAGCATATTGTTTTCTATATTCTGATATAACTATCTCATGCCTCTTTTGATACCATCCTTATCTCAAGCAGCTTAACCTTCTGAGTCTCTTTGCACAGAATATTTGAGTTTGAATTGCCTTTTTTTTTTCTGGGTACTTCACCTTGAGTTTTCCAGGTTGAATTTCTTGCCAGTGTGTTCTCTGTTGGTGCCTCTGTATTATTTCTCTTTCCCCTAAAGTGACTTCTCCATTCCTGGTATGGGCTTTCTAGGATGGGTTTTTATGGTGTCTCTCAATTTTTAATGAATTGTCCTCATTTCAAAGAGATATGAATTTAATATATTTTGCAATTGCAATTATAGCATGCTATTTTCAATAGCACACTTCCAGAGCGTTAATGAGAGCTTTCAACATGTCTGGGCTTTTTATGATACTTGGGATAAGCAGAACACACTGTGACACTTATGCAGACCTCCCCATTATTCAAAGCAACTCTCGTTTTCATTAACTCCTTGCTGTGGCTTTTCATTACATTTTCAGTCTATGCAATAGTTGGTATTAGTCAAGCCCGTATGCATTAATGTGTAGATTTATACTTAAAATTCATGTTATAGTAGCATTGATATCTTTTACATCTTACTGCACATTTATGATATACATGTACTATTCATATAAATATATAACGCCTCTTAAAAAATACATGTATGTAAGTATATAAGATGTTACGCAGATCCACTCAGTATGCGTTGGTACAAATACACAGAACAGGACAAAAAATATTGCTATAAAACAGCAAGTTTCCTAGAGAAGGTACACAAATAACTCTTATTGTAGTCATTCAATGCAAAAAGGAGATATTCAGTTAAAAAAAGCAATGTGGCAAAGTGAAAGCTAGAAAAAAGAAAACAAATATGATTAGATTGTGAAATTTATTTCTATAAGAACTCTTGAAGCCAGAAACTTAATACTTTTCAGAAAATATAGGCAGCTATCTGATACAATGATGATTACCCAAAGTGAAGTTATTTATTGTGAGCAGACTTTTCCAAAGACAGCAAATCACATAAGCCAGGACTTAAAAGCTGTTGCAGAAAAACAAAACAAAAACAAAACAAAACAATAAATAAATAAATAAATAAATAAATAAATAAATAAATAAATAAATAAAAAAAGCAAACAAAAAAAACAAGAGCATAGGAGGGAAGCATGTCTGTCATGGTCATGGCTATGGAAATGTTTACCTGTCAATCATATACAGCTTGTGCCATTTGACATTCCCCAGGGTATCTAAGGCATTCTTATAGGACAGCTAAACACAGGATCAATGGAAATGGTATTCCTCTCCAGAGTGATAGCTCCTGCAGTTATAAAAACTATTTGATATATAGGAATGTGCATCCTTAATTTTGGAATTTGTGTGCTTCAGCATTATTTACCTATCAATTCTAAATTCACCGCCATAGGATATAGTATTGCCATTTCTGTTCCTTAGATTGTTCTTTTCAGATTAGTTTCCTTAGGAAACAAAGCTCCTATGAAACTTCTACTTTGATGCATTAAAATTTGAACATTCTCTAGGTATCTACCTGTCCATCTGCACATTTCCAAATTACCCACACAAGACACAAATCCATAAAATCCTGCTTCATATATGATTGCCCCTGCCATACAATCATACAACCACTTGCTTTTAGGAGATAAGGAAGAACTGAGGTATAGGATTAAATGGTTTGTCCAAGAACACAGGAAACCTGTGCTGGGCTTGAAACAGCTTGCAGGTCAAAACTCAGTATTTCTCCCTGTGAGACTATAGAAAAAAAAAATAAAGAGAAGAAAAAGTATGGCAAGGCAATAAAGTTAAATTGAAACCAAACTTCAACCCATCCTGCCTTTGGCAAACGTAACTCATTCTAAATATCTCTAGAAAACTACCATTTGCTGGACCAAGGCACACCTACATTTCATAGTATTCTGCCGAGAGCAGAGAGAGTTGCAGCTGAAAATCAGTCTAGTACTGTGGCAAGTGCAAGATGGATACTGCCAGTTGTGACAGCACATTAAGCTTCCTAAGCAATATTTGGTACTACTTTGGTACTTTAACACACTCCACAGAGTGGAGGCATGGAGGTGAGCTGGTATGGAAAATCTGATACCCAAGCAACTCTCTACATCTCCAAAATGGTGTGACTGCAACAAAAAATCATCTGGGAAGGGTCTATGGACAGCTTCATCCATGACCAGAAATTTTGGGGCTGAGTACCAAATGGCCAGGGGACAATCACAGAATTTATAACACAGAAAACTGAGTTCTAGTGCCTAAGAAGGTTAGTGATAATATTTAATTTACTGATGTAGTTTTGGTCTTCTAGAGTTGAACAGATGTTTGCTTGACATGCCATTTTAGCATTATTGTAATAAAAATGAGAGTTTCATCATTCTAAGCAACATTTCATTTTGAAAATGATATTTATATTAAATTCATGTTAAATACCAAAGAAATTAATTTAAACTGTAAAATATTCATGATTTTTTTTTTCTATCTAGGGACTTCATCCACACACATCCAAAAAAATAAATACATAAATAAATCTTTGAAAGGAAACTGCATGTGGCATTTTTTAGTTTAAATGGAGGGGAAAATTAAGACCAAAGAGGTGAAAGCAAGATTTTCAGAAACATCTGCATGACTTAGGAGCTGAAGTCTCATATAAAGTTGTGCTAGTTTATCTATCAAAGTGTCTTGCTCAAAGTTATTCAACAGACCAGGGGAAATGTTAGGTGGACTCCTCTGTACATGCAATTCTGTATTTTCTTTAATATGTGATTTGTCTGACCTATTATGTCCTAATGTTCCTATATAGCAGCTTTGTTCTTCAATGAAATTACAGTTTATTTAATGTTTCCATGTAATCTGCTTCAGACACACCACAGGCCACAGACTCCATACACCTGACCTGGCATTTCCTCCTGCCCAGATTCGTAGCGAAATCCATAAAGGACATTTGGCATTGCACTGCCTTGCCAAATCCACCTCAGGGTTAAGCTTCATATGTTCTCTTTTGCATCAGTTCCTTTAAAGATGGTACTTTCTTTAATGAGCTGTCACAGCTAAGCATTTCTCTGCAGTTAAATGGTAGTATGGTTTCCTTGAATTTATCCGTTCTAATAATTACTGAACAGCAAGACACACGACAACACTTTCTCCATGTGCGAGCTGTAAGTTAATGAAAGTTAACATGCATGGGAAGCTTGAAATATCAGAGCCATCAGGTTATCTTCAAAGTGACCATTTAATACAGAAACATAAAAGTGAGGATTGGTCATACTAGATTGAACCAATGACCCCTCAAATACGGCTGTCAGCAGTCTGCTTCTGATCTTTAAATTAAAGGCAAAAAAAAAGGCCATAAAGATGTCCTAAATATTGACTACTTATCTTAAGTTAGCATTTCTCTCACTTTTGCCCAAGGATATGGAAAAGGATACAGAGAAAGTTTTCCTTGTGTTCCTTTTCACATTTATTTTCTCACTGAGGGCAGGACAGTTTTCAGAGTTTCAAGCCGATTTGGGTGCCTTTTCATGAACCAAGTTTCTATTTCAGTGGCCTTATTTCAACTATGTGAAATGCTATACATTCACCTGCTTTTGAGCATCTCATAGAGTTTTTAAGTTCTTTCAAACCAAAAATTCAGACCAAAAAGCCAATTGCATAAGAAGGTGCAACTTTATTGTCTTGAATGCTTTGCTTGCCTAAGGGCTTGAGTCCGATAAGTATAGAGCTATGTTCTTAACAGTGAGGGTGACAGAGCACTGGAAGAGGCTGCCCAGGGAGGTTGTGGAGTCTCCTTCTCTGGAGATCTTCCAAATCTGCTTGGACGCAGTCCTGAGCCACCTGCTGTAGGTGACCCTGCGTGTGCAGGGGGGTTGGACTGGATGATCTCTAAAGGTCCCTTCCAACCTTAAGCATTCTATGATTCTATGAAATAAAAAATAAGCATGGAAAAGAGGTACAGAGAGAAAACTCCAAGCTTTTCTGTCTCTCTCTAAGAAATTAAAATCAAAGCACTTATCTGGACAGACTTAATGTTTATGAAAATGTAAATCCAAAATTAGATACAGAGGGTTGGAGGGTTAATCCACATTTCAGTATGGTCCAGAGTGAATGCCAGAAAACTACATATTCTTAATGAGAAAATGTATTCATCAGTCACATGAACTACAAAACTGCAGCACTTGAATAAATGCGGTCACTTAGCGGCAAGGAAAAGAGGGGTAAATATTTCAGTTTGAGAACAAACAAGCAAAAATATTTCAGTCAGAATTTTATGAGTTCCTATTTTATTTCGTGTTCTTTACCAGTCTCCAAGTTAATTGCCACCAGACTCTCTCATGATCCTCTTAATCTGACAGATCTATGGCTTTGTCTGCTCTGCACAAGTGAAAATCTGGTTTCCTATCAATGAAGGTAAAGGCAGAAGACAGTGACAGCCACATAATTAGACAAAAGAAGAAAACTTGATATTTATAGGCACAAATAATCATATATTCATTTATCAGTGGTAGAAGGAATGGACTCCAGATTATTCACAATTTTGGTCCAAAACACTCAAATTTTACAAACGTATTAAATTCCTGAAAGCTTGATTTCAGTGATGGCTTTGGAAATATAGTAGGAGTCTAGGATGGTTTTGCAATTCATCCGGACTGTTCACAGCCTAGAGCTGAGGTTCAAAGCCTTGTTCTTTTACTGTTTTTTTCCAGGTTCCCAAAGTTTTCATCATCAAACAATATTCCTGTCATCTGACTGGGAAGAAGGGACATGAGACTAGGACCGTAGTGAGCACCCAGGAGAGCTATTAGTTAGAGATACTACAATATCAAATCCTTCTTTAAGGCCTTAGTGCAATTTCTCTTAACTCTGATATATCCGAGCCAGGTTTCTGCTGCTTAAGTGGCCTCTTAGGATTTCGTCTCCAGAAAACCTGGTGCAAGCCTTGGTTTGTTTCCCTTTCCAGTGCGGAATCTCAGGGCTCCATTGGAGGGATTTTGTGCAGCTTACTTCACATTTCTCTGTGCTCCAGTTCCCTGCCATCCAAATTCAGGCCTTCTGTGTCAATGTGCTGATAAAAGGGATTTATTTCTGATTCCTTGAGTGTTCATTGTACCTTTTCCCCACAGAGTTACAGGGAAAAAAAAAAAGGAATCCCTTAAAGTTGCTGTTCACTATGCAACAAATTTCATGAAATATTCTGGTAATACTTTCTAAGCAGATTTCAATAAGATTTCTATTACATGTCAGCATTTTAAGAAGAAGGTAGCTTTTGATACCAAGGTTTGCTTATATTTTAGGAAAAGAAACAACCAGCACTAATCATACTTTATCTGCTTTTCCTTTTTAAGCTGCTGTCTTTTGGGTAGAGAGCCCTTTTTTTTTTTTTTACAAAGAGTTTATACAGTGGACCCACCAGGCATTATTAGAATCAAACTGATGATATAACTCCTTAGGGCTAAAGAAATGGAGATAAGAGAAGTAAATATAATATTCAAGGTAATTTTAAATAAAACTCAAAGTCAAAAAAGTCTGTGCTTTCTTTGAATTTAGATGATTTCCCTCTTGATCCTGAGAATAAATACAATAATTTGCCAACCAAACCAATTTTCCAAAGGAGAGAAGGTAGAACCAGCAGTTTTATAATGAGTAGTTGAAAATTTAACCATAAAGAAAGAAAAAAATCCTCTCCATGCAGAAGCTGATATGAAAAGAGGGAACATAGAATGAATAATTACAGTTGGTTGAAGAATTTACTTTGAAACTGCTTTGAGTGAAGATTAGCTTTTTTTAGTAGGAAGGTGGTCTGAATGATGCAGAGTACTTATTACATTCTATGAAATTTGACATTTCTTGTGATTTCTTGTGATATTTTCTTGTCCAAAGTTGTATCTGTATATAATGCACAAGTAGGTACATGTATCTGTATATATAAATTTTTTAAAAATTGACCAACAAAAAACTATCATGCAGTCTACTCTCTTGCTTTAAGTCATATATTCAACCTGATCTTAATGTCTGGTGTAGACTAAGCATGTCTGACATGGCCACAAAGGTGACAGAGCATAAAAATATTAATATTAAATAATCAATTATTTCCCGAGAAAATCCAGGAGTTCAAACAACTGGTATTTTCCAGCCACTCCGTTCCAAGTATTTTATTGAAAAATTTCCAGACCACTCTGCTTTTTCCTAATCCTGCTGTGTGCATCCCTTTCTGCAATCATGGCACAGGGTCAGCCCTCACCTTTCCTCTGCAGAGATGCTGAGTCCATGGGAATGTGCACATGTTCCCCTTCTTGCCTTTTCAGCTGTGAGTGGCAAAAATACCCCCTCTAAGACAGTTCCAAGACACACCAGTGGGCCAAAATGCCCACTGTTTCTGGCCTTGGCTCCCGAAGCGAGAGCAAGACTTTGCCAAATATTGGAGCACCACGGGAGCACCACCATACCCGATGTGACTCCGCTTCCCCCAGCATTTGTCATCCACAGGCTGGGTAAATATAACCCAAGACCACTGCAATTACCTTTAAAACAATTGCAAAAGTGAGAGTTGCCTTCTGACAGCCATAGCCCTGCTCCTCTTACACCCCCATCTTAAGAGGAGTTGGATGATGCCCTGAAGACATCCATTCCTCTTCTTTGACTATAGAGGACGACTTGCTTAGATGTGACATGAAACTCCTGACTAGGTAAATGCTGAAAGCATCAATTTCACATTAGCTTTACTTATTTATTCTGGTTTGGGTCTGGACTCAGCCCTGCAGATGCCCATGGAGGTCTTCTACTGACATCCTCAGGCTCTGGGTTGTATCCTTCCCACCCTGCCCGCTACTGAAAGATCAGCATTCATAGCATTTCTGTCTTTGCCACTGCCACTTCAGATGCAGCTTTTCCCATATAAAAGGAGGAAATACCAAAAGTGTCACAGTAAATGCAATTACCATGGTCTGGTAAATGTTTGGGGCTCAGGCTTTTTTGTTTGTTTGTTCTCTTCTTTGGCAAGTGGTGCACATGCTTTCACATCTACTTGTCCCGTGAAAATTGTAGGAATATGTATTAAAACAAACAAACAAAAAAAGAAATAGTGAACAGATCCCAAAGAAAGAGACGCTGTGACGATAAAACAGAAGTTAAGTGACATCAAACTCTCTGTCTCGCATACACAGAGTCCCATCTGCTTGGTCCCAATAACTCATTTGCACTAGGCACAACAAATGGCTCGTTTTTCGAGCAGTCAGAATCAGCTGCAGCCCACGTGCCTCTTGCTCTCTAATTCTTTATTGTTATTCCATGAACTCCGGTGGCCCCAAGCAGCAGGAGACAGGGACACATGTAGCAGCTCTCACCCTCTGGCCCAGATACCAACCCTGCTTTTTTTTGTGTGCGTGTGTGTTGTGCTGCAAACACTTCCCAGGACTCCCATTCACCGCCCCAGAGCTCGCGCCGCGCTCTCAAACAGTGCTCATATGGAGCTGATTTTCTGTCCCTTTCAGCAACGCCCCCCTTCGAGAGGATAAAACATTTGCAGGCTATCCTGCCTTTCCATGAATAAATTTTCAGCAAGGCTCCACCAGAACAAAAAAAAAAAAAAAGTTGAGCAAAGACATCTTTGAATGAGAGATGCAGCAATATGGAGCCAGGCGGAGAGTTTCTCCCAAGTAGCAAGGGGGAACTGCCTGTGCTTGCCTTATCTGTGCACCAATTTGCATATATAACCCTCCGTAAAGAAGAGGTATCCGCTCTCCTTGACCTTAGTAAATCAAAAGCAGAGAGGTCACAACTTTAACATATTTCTTTGGATACTGATCCTTCAACATAAAGAATTGCATAAAACACATGCATAATACATAATACAGATCTGGTGCAGACCATCTGACTCGTTTTAACCCCCCTGGTTCTGTATATTAATGGTACTGAATTTAGACCTGTCTTTTCAGTTTCTTTTCGTGTTTGCTGAATATTTGGCCAGAGTTTGTTCTCTGCATTTCCAATGAGGTCAATAAGTAACTCAGTGTTTACACAGATGTTTTATAGAGTATGTTGTTGATATTTAAATTGCAGACGTGTACTTGCCTCTGTGTATATATCAGAAATTTAGAGATATAGAGATATTCACACATCTATATGCACATACAAACACACATGCACGCACATATGCATATATATAACTCAAAGTGATTTCGGATTATTTAAAGTGATTATTCTCCCTTCTCTTTGTGGGATATGGTTGCTATAAAGTACTGTAAGCCCTCATATTGTGATATAACACTGCTTCTGTTAAGATAGGTGTAAATATCCTTACACAACTCCAGATTTTGCTTTAGCAGGAGAGAGAGCTGCATATGGGTGTCAGCACTAAGAGTCTGCTTATTTGTTTGCCTGCAGTCAAGTACAGCCTTACATTAAGAAAATTTCACATTATATATATATATATATTTAAAAATCATTTGCTAGATCTGCAAGCACATCCACCTAGAGCAGAGCTTTATCCAGCACTGATCAGCAATTAGATTGCTTTTCAGAATAGCCCTTCTGCAACTAGAGTGCCTTAGAGATAAAGAGGCGATGATAAAAGAAAGGTTTACACAACATGCCTGGGTTGCACCCATACAGATAAACTGCACTGACTCCTTTCCCTTGCGTTCCCTCTTTCCTCTCCCAAAACACGGAAGGGCCTTGTTCTTCTTGGCTGTGTAGTCTCTGGCCCATGCCATGCCACAAACCATGATCTGCATCCAGAACATAAGGATGAATCACACCTCGTGTTACAGATGAAAACACATTGCTGACAACCCACCTGCAGCTGCCAGTTACACCAGAAACCAATACCTCAGATGCACTTGTTTAGATTTAAATTATTCTACAATAAAAGGTCTGTGCTCCAAACACCGAGGAAAAAGTCTGGACGCACTTTTAGCTCAGCAGCCCTGAAGTGCCGCAGGAAGATAAGGTGTGACCCTGGACTTGGAGCATTTACCAGGCTCAGGTCTTTGCTCCAGCCCTTGCTTCCAGCATTGTTTCTGTGTTACATGAAATAACTGTTTAATGCAAAATAAAGAGTACTTTGAACAGGATCTGGGGCCCACACCCACCTCATACGAGTGCTGACGGTTAGCTCATGAGTCATGTCCCTTCTTGCTCTTGTTCTCCCCTTCTCAGGAAATAGCTTCTACCTTTCTGCACAGAACCCTACGTCAACACTGCACAGTTCTGACTGGTGAGGACTTAATGCTATCATGTGCAGTGTTTAAAGGTCCAGTTTGGAGCTAAATCCATATTTAATGAAAAAGTAGCTTTAAACAGCTTAAACTTCAGACATGCTTTGAAAGACAATAATCACCAAGGGCTGTCTGGGAATCCTGATGCTCTCCATGTGTACCAGGATTGCTCAGAAAGGTCTAGGTGTGCAAATCCTTCAGCAGATAGAGAAGGAGATATGAGGAGAAAGATCCCTGACATAGTTCTGGCCCAGACCAATAAGGATTGTCTGAGAAACGCTTGGGCAAAAAAACATGGCCCAAGTACTACTCCTAGTAGACATACTGAACACAGCCACCTTGTTTTTGGAAGTGAAAGGCCACAGCCATATCAATCTATGCTATCTGGTCTCTGCAGCTTGTCCTCAGAGTGAGAGGACATTCACAGGGCCATTTGCTCTATTAATTCACAGGGCCCGTTTACTCCAGGAAACCTCCTGGAGTTTTAAGAAGAAATAATAATAACAATAAAGGCTATTTATCTATGTATTCATTTATTTATTTTATTCCACTTGCCTAAAGCACTGGGTGGCTTGGTCACAGGCCCCGTAAATGATATTCTTCTAGCACAACACAACAAAATTCTCTGCCCACACCCATGTGGGATGACCACATCCCAGAAGGCTTTGGATGAGATTTCTCCAGAGGAGTGACAGAGCATTCCCTATTCTGGTGCTAATCAGCACAAAACCGTAGCAAGAACTTTGCTATCAGCTAAGCAGTAAGGACAATCATAGGTCAATACTTGAGCCTCTTTTCTGTTTTGTTTACTGGTATAGAAACAATCTTACCAAAGTCTTTACGCTACAGCAGTTATCCATAGAATGAGGATAACAGGACTTTTTAACCTTGAAAATATTGTCAGAACCACAAAAATATTAGTGCTGGAGGTGCAGGAGAAAGTGGGCTCTATTTCCAGTGCAGGTATGTGTCTTAGCAGAGATTTAATGCCGTATGGGGTGCTTAGCTGGACCCCTGAAAACTAACTAAGCAGTTTGCTGCTTCTATCCCTCAGCACTATTGTGAAGCTTAAACAGACCTAATTCGGGTGGATGATGCTGAATTGATTGCTGAACTAAAACTGATGGTTGCCTAGGTGCACATGGCCTCATGACCTAGTTCTGTTTGCGATTTGCAAGCTGGATGTACTCCTTGCTGCAAATACCTACACTGGCTGCTTGAAGGAAGACAGATCTACCAAAACTATAAACCATCCAAGAGAAAAATTGAGTGAGAAGGGAAAAAAAAATTAACCTCCCGCAAGAAAAGAATGATCTTTGGGTACCTTTAAGGATCATTTTTAAACATGCCCCCCCAAAAAGCATTTTCATAATCACAAGACAAAACTTCTCCTGCTGAAAGTAATGAATGATTCCTGGTTAAAAAGTAAGAAAATAATGGTTATTTTTAGTATTTAAAGACAACACACAAGGTAGGGCAAATGGAGAACTGGGAAATATGTTAGCAGTGGAGGCAAGGAAACTGCTGGTATCAATACCAAACCTATGTTCTCTGGGACAAACGACAATCACAATTATTTAAACTTAACAAGAAAGGTGGCTGTTACCTACATAAATATAGAGAGAGCAAGCATGGGCCTGATGTGACCATGTGAGCCCGTGGCAGTGTTCCATCTTCAGCTGTGTGCTTGGTTTTGATCAAAAAAGCAAATAAATAGCATTACATAGTGAAGACAAGGAGAAAATTTGGTCTAGAAGTTAATGCGAGGTAAAGCAGGTACTTGTATTCATTCTTTATCTTTAAAGGAAAGGCAGAGCAAAGGCTTTTCAATTAATTTTAAAGGCAAAACAGTTTAATTAGCAAAAGAAGGCCTTTCATACATAATTAATCTGTAGCTTTCAATGTTAAATTCTATCACACGAACAAGATTTCTAGCAATATTTTAATGTATGTATGATGAGGTTGTTCTGTGCTATGTCCAAGTTCAGGAACTAGCAAGATTCAGTCTAACTTTGCTCAGCTCCATGCTGCTTAAGTCAAGCTGGTATTTGTAACAATCCTAGCAGCCATAATCAGTTTTATTCTCTGATAATTAGAATTCCTATCTTTTAATGTTGACCTGGAAATTGCAATCCCATCTTTTGGGCTGGAGGAGATGGCTGTGTTTTTTTTTTTTTTTTTTTTTTTTTTCCCCCTGTGGTTATCATATTAAGCTTGTACCTGTCTTCATTTTTATGCCTTCTGTTCTATTTTAAATACGCCAGTTATATGTTAATCAATGTGAAATTATCTCAGCAAAGTGCTGAGTGTTTTTAGCTCAAGCTAGGCCTCCCATGGCATGATGATCATTGAAGGTGCCGTATGAGCAGGTTGATGGTCCTCTCTGAGAAACAGCACAGGTAGAGCTCATGCTGCCCTAGGGCTGCGGCCCTAGGTAACCTCTCGAGGTCCCTTCCAGCCCTATGAGTCTGTGTTTCATTATTCTGATGCACCAAATTGTTGTGCCCCATTAAAATGAATACACTGATATAACACATATTTATGGAGATCCCAGAAGAACTCATTAGAGTGAGGTTGTGTTTTAACCTTCTTTTCTTTTTTTTTCAGTGCACAAACCAGCCAGCAAGTAACCCACAGGAAAGGAGCAGAAGCCCAGCTAAACAAATATCCCATTATTATTATTGGAATTAAATCACCTTACAGTGGTCAACTTTGGGTCCACTATGGTCAGAGTGTTGTCATTGCAGAGGATGAACCTGATGTGGCTGAGCAATATATGGGTTCCTGACTGAAGTTGTAGTTTTGCCTGTACAGCTCAGAGTTCATTATCCACTTCTTACTTCTGAAAACCCAGATTGTGTGTTTTTACCGTCATAGCTAGATGTCAAAATGCATCTGAGTCAGGAAGGCTATCATATTTGTAGTAGTTATTATACCTTATGTTAGCATGACTTATATAAAGTGATGTTGGAAACACTTTTTGGGCATCCACTGAAAAAAGGAGAGAGTCTGGGGCTGAGCAGAGTTTAAAAATTAAGAGAAGGGAGGGGAAGTGTGACCTGTCATAAGCAAAGCACACAAGGTAAATCAATATTAGTGAGGTCATATTATAACTACACATTTAGAAGGAAAAAAATAAAAAAGCTTTATTTTACTTAGTTTGTATTTTAAGTCTCTCCAGGAAGCTGAAATGAGCCTCTCACTGTTCAAGCTGACTGAATTTGGTTACAAGGGCTCTTTGGAGTTTAAAACTCATCATATTTTAAGCACTCCTTAAGTCCTCTAAGACTACAGAGAGCACATCCCCAGCAATGCTGGCATAGTTAGTAGCTAGATAAACACACATAGATCAGGAAATGTGGGTCAAAAATAGAGAAAACAATCCAGACTGACTGGACATGCACTGAGGAGGACTCATTGCTGCAGGCATTCAATGGTAAGAAGTTACTAGGGGAAGAAATATGAATTGATCATTCCTAAATTTGTCAGCTTGCAGACAAATTTGCCAGGAAAGGAGTGTGACGATTCATAACTCAAAAAGAAAAAATAAAGGAAATTAATTTAGGGAAACAAGATTTTCAGTAGCCCAGCTGCACGATACATGGTCATTTGGGGTAGTTAATTAAAAAATATTTAAATGTTGGTGTATAATTTGGAACTTCACATTACAACATGAGCTTATATACCTGTGCAAATATATATCTATACATATTTATTTATTTATTTCATCTCTCAAACCAAACTCAGACCTACAAGCTGTAAATAGGCAGAGGAGTTGCTATTTTGATTCAATCTATTGCAAGTAATGTGACTGCTGACAATATGGAATAACCTACCAAAGAGTAAGGTCATATGCTCTGGGAGCCCCTGCCAGAGCTGACTTGTAATAAGGCATCTACCTTTTTTCCATATTTTTTTAGAAATTCAAATAAACAAATGTTTAAATTACACAATCCAGACTATCACAACTTTTCCTTTGCATATGAAAAGCTTTTTTTGCAACCTGCATTTTTTTGTGTTTTTTTTTTTCACTTTTTGCCCCCTCTGTTCTAAAATTTAAATGGGATGTTATAGGTGGACTCTCTTCTTTATAGGTATCCACCTAGTGATCTATCAACCTTGAGAATAAAGGACTTATTCTAGAAGATCTGCAAAGGCAACATAGAAGATTTCACCTGCTGTTAATAGTCTTGCGTTTGCTAATCAGGGATTTCACGTTCACTGTAGAAAGATTAGGAGCACACAGACTGAAAAGGAAAAGCTAAAATCCCTCTCCCATCAGCCACATGTAGCAGTGAACATTTTGGAGGTCAGTTATCCTCTCCAGAACTCAGCAAACTGATAACAATGCAATTTATAACGTATCTTTCTCTCTTACTGTGGTCTGCAAATCTGCTATGATATATAAATACTTTTTCCACATGAGGAATGTGTTTTCTATGACCTTAAACTGAAACAGAAAGCATCTTCTTAAGTCTCTGGATGACCACAGTTAAGAGATAGAAAAAAAAAGTGAATATATGAAGAAATGTCATTCATATTTTCAGAAGGTAAACTGAGGCATGAAGAGTTCATGACACTCACTTTGTGTAATGGCTTCATATCGTAGTAAAAGAATACAGATTTCTTAAGCCAAATATACTTTTCCTCCAGGAGATCACTGACTTGCTCCTGCAGTCAGTACCTTGGGTTTTATTCCTAAATTATGGTCACTAAGGCCGTTCAGGTGTCAGTTCTAATAAACTATTATTCAGCTCATGCTAGAGCCTCTTCACTGGCCCTGAGGCCACCTGGTGTGATCTGGCTAATACCTTTGGTCTTAGTCTCCAGAAGAAGCTGTATCCAAGCTGCTTATTGGGAATGGCCCTTGGCCTATGCTAGCTTTGGAATTATATAGGAAATTTCTTTATAGTGTATCATCTGCTGGGCTGGGCCCAAGCAATGCTGGGTCCTAGCTGTGTGATCTGGTACTAGCTAATTTACTGCTATAAACATAACCACAGGGACATGGCCTTCAATTTAGCCTCTTTTGGGGACCCCAGAGATGTTTGCTGTCACCCTTGTGACCATACCGTGGTCTGAAGATACTTGCATTTCTTACCTCGTCATAAGGCTTAAGCTACCTCATCATAAGCCATAAGTTAGATCCTGTTCTATGTCTCTAACTGAAAATGCATAAAGGGAGAAAAAAAAAATACCATTTTTCTTTTTCTTCCTGATTATCCAAAGTGTCCTGGCTGAAGAAGATACAATTTAAAAATCCCATCTGGAAATGAATGGTCAAACAGCAAGAGTTACCCTAGAAAAGCTGCCATCCCTTGGGTAAGCATGAGAGCCCATCTTTGCAGCAGCTAGACCCAAGCAGTAGTACCATCCTCCTTCCCAGGATGCAAAGACTGCAGCAGGGGAGCAAGCCTTAAGATTGTTTCTCACCTGGATGCCCAGCTCATCCTGTGCCTTCATGTTCTGCCTTGCTGCTTGAGATCGGAGTATGACCCCAGCTCCCTCAACCGCCGGAGCCCAGCATTGCCTTCCAGGACAGGGCAGCATCTTTGACTTCACTCTCTGCCTAAAATAGTGCCTCCCCTGTGGCTTTCCTCAAAAACAGAGCAGAGCCTTGGCTGGGCTTTGAAATATTGAGGAAAAAGCTGTCTTTGCAAATGATGTGTGAGGGAATGGAAGGGGAACATGTATGGGAAAACCAGGATAAAAGGGTCAAAAGGATCAAAGCCAGGTGTATGGTGGGTCCAGGTTCCACGGCACGAAGATATCTCAGAGCACTAATGAGAGTATTTCTGATGGGACTCCTCCTTGGATGTGATGAGCCTTTGAGAGGGATCCTGGGGATTTAAAATAAGGAAAGGACTCGGGTGAAAAGCTGACTGAGATCGATGAGGATTCCCGCAGTCTCACACATCTCCTGCTAAATAGCAGCCACCCATTCCAATGCACTAGGGAGGAGACGTGCTTTTGGGAAGCAACCTGAAATCCTCAGTTATGTCTTGAGGTCCCCTGTGAGGATCATTTTTTACAGTGACAACAGCCAGATCAGGCCAGTAATTAACAAAGCTGCAAAGCTAAAATTAGAAATAGAAGATAAGCACTGACGAGTATAAGACAAAACAGAAAGGAATTACACTGAGAGATGTGAGGCAAAATAAGTGGATGTTCCAGAAGAAAAAAGAACCAAATTCTGTCACAAACAGTGAGACTATGGGACCTAGGAAACAAGTCAAAATCAACATGGGGAGAAGCTACAGAGGGAAAAAAAAGGAAAAGTTATTCTCTGCATTTTCAAATCCATTTCCTTTATTCTCTTTCTCTCACTTCTGATTTCCATTGGTGTAAAGGTGTGTAGGAATGAAGCCTGGGAGATTCATTCGGCACATTACAGGCACAATTAGAAACCTCCCTCATATTTTCATAATCATAGATAATTCTAGGTAAGTTTATGTCATTCATACATTACAAATACAAATATATCATTTGAAAAATGGAGACTCAAACTTACCTTTTAAGCATCTCCCATCACTTTGGAATAGGAATTCACAAACGCTGTAATTTTGCTTGATATGATTCAGAAGCTGTTTTTGTTTTCTTATCACAGCTATTTAAAATCATGAGCTTCTCTGTGTGATAATTTACTTCATAACACTTTTATTTCTCCTTTAAGGTTTTTATTATTAATGAGAATGTATTTTTATGGCACAGAATGCTGATACCTTTACTTATAAAGACAGTAGGAATGTGTCATTTGATCATCTAATGACCTCTGGTGGATGAATCTAATTGACTCGCAAACACGTTATGTTTCACACGGGTGTTTTAGCTTGTATCGATCAAAAGCATTACTACTGGGCTGTGTACTGACAGCTTTTCCATGCTGCAAAAATGTTCAGGCATTAAAAAAAAAATGTATTTCAAATAAAGGAAGAAAAGTAACATCTTAAAATTTCTCAGGAGTGGAAAATAATGAATAATAATAATAATAATAATAAAAACTAATAATAAATGCTCATCACCTGTAGGTAGACCAGTTTCCTCTTGTAGTCACAAAGTCTTTTCTTCTTGTGCATTTTGCCTCTTTAGCTGTGTTTTTTACACTCCTCACTGAGAATCTGATTAGTTTTTCACCCTAAGTTGCTAGAAATATTTCAAGCAAACTTAAAAATACAGTGGTTTAGGATTTCACTCGAATGAAAGTGTGCCTCTCTTGCAAGGTGTGCTGCTCTCCAGTACTGTAGAAGAAATCAGCTTGAAGAGAAAAGAGAGGATAGCTCAGAATTTGAGGCAGAATTGTTAAATCTGGAATAAAGTGGAATAAGACCCTGTTTATGAGGCCTGTCCACTTAGACCGAAGTTTAAGAAACTTAATGCTAATGAACAATAATCTGCTGAGGAGGCATATTCAGGTCCTTTTTGACCTCTAGCTTTACAAAGGGCATATGGTGATGGCTATTAAAGCAGTGCAAGTCTGGAGAAATGCTGGCAAAGTCAGTGGATTTATGATGGTGTAATGGAGATTACAGAGTCTGTGATTAGTTACATGCTGGCAGGTTAGCAGCGCCTAAATTTTACACCACTTGAATAATAAGGAAAATAGAGATGGAGCTGGAGCATGTGAGTGCTTATTGCCACGCAGTTGGAAATGAATTGACAAAAAAAAAAAAAAAAAAGAAAAAAAAGTAAAAAAGAAAAGAAATCCTTTCTTCTTTCTACGAATGAAGGGACTGTAGAAGTCTTTGGATTGTCCCAAATGTTCCTAAGTGGATACAAGACCCATGTTAAAATTAAACAACTCAAAAAGGAAAACTTACAATCCTGCTTTGTATTTATAGCAATATTCCATTATATCATTCGGTCAATATAAGAGTTCTTTGAAATTAATATAAAAATATATCACCGGCTTTAGTTTGTCATTGATTTTAACTGTGAGAGCATTCAAAGTGCAATTGCAACCAAAGTCTCCCACAGTCCTGTTTCATTCATCATTCTTCCCTTGTGTGTTTCTAACAAATCCACTTTGTCACTTGGATGTGAGATATTCTTGCAAGAGGTATTTTTGCAAATACATACAGGGGAGATATCGTTTAAGTCTGCCATTGATGTTGCATCCAAGAGAATAAAAACACAGAGGGACTTGAATACCTTTTGTCCAGAGAGGTTCTTCCATTTAATTCAGAGACCTTTTGGTCAAGGACCCAACACGAGAAATTCCTGCTCTTGTAGTTCAATAACTGAAGAACTCACATGCAAGAAGCCACAGATTCCCCCTCTCCAATACCTGGTGTAAACCTTGCGTTGTCAGAGTGAATTGCTAAGGCAGGGAACAGTTTTTATTTTGCCTGTGCTCCACTCTCTCTTTCCTCATTTGTTACAGCCATCTTACAGACTGAAATTCATTCTGGCTATATCTGTCTCAAACATCCTGCACTGAGAAAATCTTTCCCTAAGCTAAATTACTTGCCTCCCCCTTTCCTCTGTTCCTTGTTTTTATTCCTGCATGCAATTCTGGCACCAATGTAAGACAGTCTTGGGTAGAAAACAAAATCCTTTAACAGTTCCAACCAACCTAGAAGCCTTGCTGGGGAGGAAATGGGAAACCTCTTCCCCTTCGCTCTTGCTACCAGTCGCTGAATCAATGGAGGTCATTATACTCCTTGCCCAAGAAGTCAAGGGGTCAGGAAAGAGCAGCTTTGTTGGGGAGTTGCTCCAGTCTGCTATTATGGGTTTGAACAATGAAAACAGAGCTGGATTGTGAGAACCCATATGAGATTATTTAAGGCAAGATAAAGTCATTTTAATCACTGCTATTGCAAGCGGGCTTTGCAGGGAAGTGGATGGTGCAGGGCACCCCTCTGTCCAGATGCTGAGACAGGATCAGGGCACTGAGCAGGGCAAGACTGGGGAGCAGAAGCCAGGACAGAGGTACTGGAGCTCTCAGTGATGGAAATGCTCTGCCAGGAGCAGAAAGGACAAGACTGACCACCAGATGACAACTTTGGGCTCCCCAAAAAGTCCACTCATTTCACAGGGCAAGCTTTATACCTCTGTACTTGAGATAACATCTCAGCAGATTTTTTTTTTTTGCCTTCTGCAGGCAACTTCTAACAAGTCCTGGGGAAATGATGGTCCCTGAAGCCAGTGCAGCCCCAGCTGGGTGTGATGAGATGAAGTTTCTTTTGCTTTTGTTCCTTTAATTACCTGCCTTGCTTTCCCAGGCTTTAGGTATCTCTGAAACTGTTCCTCAGAGGTCCACCTCTGCTTTGGCACTATTCCTGGACAAACTAAATTACTTGAAAATGTTTTCTTTTTTTATATACATATTTTATTTCTTCATTCTGACTTTTGTTAAAATTGGAATCAACTCAAAGTCCAAGCCAGAAAAAAATCACTCCAAGTTAAAAACAACTAATCCCCAAGCAACATTTTTTTTTTTTATTTCCACTTTAAAAGCCATAGAACTGGAGATTTTGAACATTTTTTAAGTTTCTCAAATTGCAGTGGAAGAGGTGAGTGTGTTGGATCCAGTTTTTCCAGGAATTACTGCGATTTTGAAAACAAAAAAACATGTCTCATCTTCCTTTCATTGGGATTACTTCAAGTTGCTTCCAGAATTGGTGGGAAGTTTTGTGACCTTACAACAAAACACTTGAGTTGGGTGTCTCTTGACTTTTTATCTTTGTTTGTCAAACAAGGCATAGCTCTCTTCAGCAGCAAGGGTGTAGAAATGGCAGAGAAAGGCAGGCATTTGCCCCATGTTTCTTTAGGCATCTCATGGAGGCAGCCTTCAACTCAGAGCCCATGCTGATGCCTCCTCTCTCTCCTTCTCTTGTATAGAGTTGCTAAGTTTTCAGTTAGTGTGACCCAATAAGGCCCAAATCAAGTCATATGAGTGTAGCAGGGCACCAAGAATTCGTTAGACCAAGTGGCACATGTGCTTTCAGTTGCTGCAGTTCAGCTGAAATACAGCAATTTTCTTGGGCACGGTGGGCCTCATTGTATGTCAATGTGACACTGAAGCATTTTGAGAGACCGGAATCATTTTCTACAGAACTTGGAGAAAGATGCCGTGATTTTGCAAACACGGATCCTAAACTCATTTAGTGATATGAGGGGAAAAAATGAACTCTGGAGGAATTTGTTCAATGGCATCTTTTTTAGTACTGAGTTTTCTAAAGAAGGTCTTAAAGTGAATGAAGGTTAGAAATAGAAGGTTAGAAGGTTAGAATGAAGGTTAGAAGGAAGACTTACAGGAAATTTTGAAGATTTTTTTTGGGGGGGAGGGATTGTTTTTGTAGATATTTAAACACACAGAAATGTAGTTAGGCACAGAGATACTTTTAAAAATCCCATCAGATTTCTAATCTGAATCTAATTACCTTTAAAAATGTTGTCTTTGATGTCTGTGAGAATTGTATCTTTTGCATATTAGGCTCTGTTCCACAAAATATGTAAAAGTTACATGCATTTTGTTGCAACGAAGAGGAAAAAAAAAAGACCAAAAATTTGAAAGAGATCAGCTGTCAGTTTAATCTCAACCACAAAACAACAACACAATCATTGTTCTTTTGTTTCGTTGTTTTACTTTCTAAAATTCCTGTAATTATGTGCAATTACCTATTATGCTGGAAATTGGTTCTCCAAGACATAGAATCTGATTTTTTCTTAACTGTACAAAATATGCAATTAAAAAAGTGAGCAGTTAGAGTGTGCAGAAAAATGAAGCTACAGCTGTAGTATTTTGTTATGCTTTTAGTATCAAATCACAAAACCCATTATATTATTTATCCTACAGGCAGGCCTTGTGCTGCAAACATTGAATAAAATTGCAAAGTGTGTGCTTTTTAATTGTCCCTGATTTAAGCAATCCTTAATTTCATTAGGATTTTTTTTTTTTAATGGGAAATCAAAACTGTTTAAACCATGGTTATGAATCACTGTTTTTTCAAAATCCTAACAATTGATCATACTATTTGTATGCATAAATATACATACACACATACATAAAACAAAAGTATATAATTTATACACAGACACACATGCACACACAAACATGAAAATATTCTTTTCTATTGCTGAACATTCAAATCTCAGAAAGATAGAGTCCTGCATATTTCCTACTCAAGCAGTAGAACACAGTCGCTGAATTCAAAGGCTTTCAAAATATAAAGCCCAGTAAAGTCTCCCTTGGGCCTGTGTTTGAAATATCTTGGTTTTGTCATAGGACATAATTCAAACTACTGAGTTGTAAAATTAGTCTATTTTGCTACATTTTTTTTTATGCTCCTTTAGTTCATCTGTTGAAAATCTCTAAGTAAGCTGTAGGCAGGAGGTGAAGTTTTCGTGTGTATTGGCAGCATGTAGGAGGGAGAACCCTTCTTGACAGGAGCACCCGCTTCACTCTCATTAACTCCAGTAGGATGGATGTGGGTTTATCATGGGAAAAGATCTTTGTACAATGGTATTATGCTGTGCTGCACATCCAAATCCAAAGCATGGTTGGAACTAAAACACAAATGACAGAAAGCTGGGAAAGAGAGCTTTTATTTTATGTGTCCTTGGATGCCAACTGCTGTGCTGTTAGCATGCTTTGGTCCCCTTCACCTTCAGCAGGAGGCAGCTTTCCTCCATGCATCTTTTGGGAAGAGTGTGCACATCCACAGAGACCAGAGAACACCAGATTGCAGGCAAGAAAAGCAGCCATGGTTGATGATAACTTCACTGTTCCCTTGCTCTGAATAACTTCAGGATTTGATCCTGCCCAGCAGAACAAAGGACAACTTTGATCCTTGATTATAGTAGAGCCAAAGTTAAGAATGATATCAAAAAAAGATTATTTAAGAACATTTTCTCCCATACTGCTAGACCAGTTCAGAATCTCCTTCTTTTTGCAAAGATTCTGCTAGTTTAACATCCCCTCTCCCGTCACCGAAACATGAAACATGAGCCCTTCAACTTCTACCCCTCCAGCAGCAATCCAAAAGGCCAGGTGCTTTGATAACGGCATTCGTGTGTATTTTACATCGAATTCATCCCACGCAGAATAATTTGGCTGTTTCACGGATGTTTATTTTGCTTTTCACAACGGCATATTTGTATTGGACGCTAGGTAATGCGGAAGCTCTTTGGAGGGTAAAAATAGGTTGTGATAGAGAGAAGAACATAGCTCTTTGTCCTTTGAAAGGGTTAACATGAGAGGGAAAAAAAAAGAAGAAGAAGAAAAAAAAAGGAGAGGAAGAGAGAAAAAAAAATAAAAGGTTAGTGTTTTCTGTCCATTAAAGAGAGTATTCTGTTCTGAAACCGAATTGGTCATGCATTCTTCCCGCGTTTCCTGGCAGAGTCCAGAGACTGACTGCAGCACCTGCCTGCACGGCGTGGGCTGCCTCATCCCTCCCAATCTGTCCCCCATTACCCACCTCGCTTTGAGGTTCCGATTTCCCTTAGTTAGCTCCATATGAAATTCCTCCTGCAGCATAGGTGGAAGTCTTTTATTATTATTATTATTATTATTATTATTATTATTATTATTATTATTATTGTG
>VZSV01000142.1:850908-864754 GCA_013398735.1 Nothocercus julius
TTTCTTGCTAGAGAGGTACTTTAAAAAAAAAAAAAAAGTTTAAAAAAGAATGCCCTCACCAGTTTCTGTTGAACACTTTGGATTACCAGTTTTCATACTTCTTCCTTGGATTTACATGCAATTTTTGTTTCTCAGCTCTGTCACTGTATCTGGGCAGTGAAACGGTAACAAAACAACCTAGCTGCTCACGCAGAAGATGTTTTCACTGAAAATGAGATCTGCCTGCTTAAGTCCAAATTTAAGGGGAAAAAAACTTAGCACTAAATATTTCTGTCTAGTCTATTAATTAATAGCAGAGATATCTTTAAAAACCCAGTGTTTTATTACAAAACAAAACAAAAGAAAAATCCATTTTGTTATGGAAGCATTTGCTGCAGTTACTGACTTTTTTACTCTGACAAATATATAAGGATAATGCTAAGGGGAAAAAAAAAAAGGTTGTTACAAAAATTGTTTCTAGAAAAGACTGAATTATTTATGAATCCTTGAAGCTTTATTTTTTAGCCTTTGAGTGTTATGCAGAAGCACTTCCTTAGGACTGAACCCATCCTCCTAGCACTGCTCCCTCCACTGCCGTATTCCATAGTCTGAATTTTCCCGTAGCCCAGCAAGAAAAAATGAAACAGTGCAGCAAGCATATAAAATGAAAATGCCAGATCCTAGCTGAACAACTTGTATCACCTGGGTACATGGAGATATGGGGAGCAATGATGCCCACTAAGATAGAAAGAATTAACTGCCCCCGAAATAACTCTAGTCTGACCCAGTCTGTATTCCTCTTGCTGCTACAGCCACCCTCATCCTTTCCTTGCGTCAATTTACCCCTATTTCAATAGAAGAAGAATAATCCAAATCAAAGCAGAAGTTTGATTATTATATTATTTATAATCCAAATCAAAGCAGAGGAAATTATGCATATTTATCGACAACTTGTCAAAATGTGATTCATGAACGCTCATTCGTTTCCCATTAAAATATGAAAACATTTCTTTTTGCTTAAGTGCTCATGTAAATTGAAAGCAAAAGTAAAAAAAAAAAAGGAAAACAAAATAAGAAAACTAAGGTGAAGTTCTGACTACATCAGTATTGATGGCATGCTTTTATTTTGCTTTTTTCTTTTTCTTTTTAAGTAGAAGTGGAGGAAATTTTGAAGCGTAGAAAATCCAGTTGTTTCATTTAAGCATATCAGGAGTGAAGTTTAGTTTTGCTTTTGTTATGAAAAGAAGTTGCTATGGAAAATGCAACAAAATAAGAACATTCCAAGGTTGCTGAATCTATATCTCTAATAAAAGATTTATAAAAGGACAAAATACCCTGTCCTCATGCTGGGAGCGTGATCTGCTCTCAGTCCCTCGGCTGAAAAGACCTGGAGAAGTATCACTTAGTGTCTCATTGGGGAGGGCTGAAGACTTTCAATTGCTTGTTTCCAGGAGAAACAAGGAAGCTGCAAGCTGACTGCAGGTGGATCCTATTAACCCTGTTATACCAAATGTCAATAAGCAGCGATGCTGAGAATTTCGTAAAGATTTGCCCAGTGTTCCAGCTGTGTTTTCCCATTTCACACAATATATGTGTGCCGTGGCCTTATCTCCTGGACAATATGAGCATTTAAGGAGAGGCTTTCTTTCTCCAGATGTCACCTCCTCATCTACCACAAAATAGTCCAGTCTCTGGTCAGCTCAGATCACAGTAAAACAAAACAACAATGTTAAATTATTCATTCAAGCTCTGTAATAGGTCATTTAAGGGGAAAACAGGCTTTAATTTTTGTTAAAAATATGATATTTCAGGTATTGACTATGACTTTTTATCTATGTGCGTCTTCTTTCTCTCCTATTTATTTATTTATTTATTTAATGAAGTAATGAGTGCATCCTCACCACCATTCCCACTAACGTTATTGTTTAATGAAGTAATGAGTGCATCCTCACCACCATTCCCACTAACGTTATTTAATTCATGTCTACGTAAGGGATCCTTTCTCTGATGAAATCCAGTTGTGCCCATTTTGGTGCTGCCAAGCCTTTGGCAATCCACTTAGATTAAGGAAAGGTTCTCTTTGTAACCAAATCCTCCTTCCTGGGGGTAGCCCACTCTCCACCTCCAGAACCATCCCCAAACACAACCAGGCTGAAAGATAGACAGTCCTTAAATAATTTGGTCCTTGCTGCTCAGATTGATATCTGAGAACAGATGTTAATTATAAGGGAAGAAATGACTGAAATGCAGATGGTATAGAAAATGCCTGTTCACATTCAATCTGTGTTGCTTTTTATAATAGCCAGTCCTGTTTTCATTGAAACACTCGGTTTGTAAGAATACATTGCAAGGCTTTAAACAGAGCACCCCTACCCCCTTGTGGCATAATGGCATTTTTGGAATTGAAATAAACCCGTATGAAAATTGCTTTCTCTAGTTATCAAAAACATTTTAATCATTTGAGGAGCAGTGCTGGCCAGCTGTCCCCCTCCTTACTCATGCTGCATCCCCAGGGCTCAGTCTAGTTATTCACACATTGTAAACAACTACACAGTGGGTGTAGCTGGGTGTTCAGACCTTGGCGAAAGGAACCAAACCAACCAAAACAATGTGAACAGAGCTGAAGAGCTGGTATTTTGGCTGCTTTCCATTTGTTTATGTTCCTTTCTGTCATATTTTAAATGCCAGTCCTTGCCAGCAAACTACCTCAGCTTTCGCCTGTGCATTATGCAGAAGGTTGTGGTGCTTCCAGGACATTGATGTGATAGAAGGCTGGCTTCAGGATGACTTCCTATGGGGGATGTTTTCAGACAGAGCAAGGTCACGGCGAGCAACAAAACTCATCTCAAACAGTTTTCAGCTCTGGTGCCAAAACTGGCCCACTTAGAGTGTTCTTGCTTTGAAGCAAGTTATGCTTTGAGGCCTAGCTTCTGATGAAGTTATGAAGATGAAAGTGAAACAGATCTATGAATCCAACACTACTTACATTAATAGGTTTACCTGTTAATATTGAACTTTCAGCAGTGGCAACTAACTTAGAACACCTTTGTGCACTTTTTCCAGCTTATCCGATAGCAACTTTGCTATGAACAGCAATTTTGATTACTTTTATCTTTTTTTTTTTTTTTAATTTAATGTTCAATGCTTTATACGTAAATTTAAGGATAAATGTAGTTCTCATTGGCAACAGTAATGTCCTTCTCATTCTTGGAGAAGACAGAATATATTGAAACATTAGCTGAGATATTTTGCTTTCCTATCTTATTAACAGTCATATGACTATGATTTATGGAGACTTGGATCAATTTTAGTCGTGTAATTACAGCACAAACTTGATTTTTTTTTCTTTTCTCTTTATTTATGAATTAAAGAACACCTACCATCTTTTCTTTTTGAAAGTTAGCTGAAATTTGGATTAGCAACAAATCAGATTTTCATCTCATACAGGCTATATCAGGGCTGAAGTTTAGACACTTAAATGCTAGAGGTCACGCTTTTTCTTTCTTTTTTTTTTTATTCCTACAAAATGTGGATAAAACCAGATCAAAGATAGCAATCAGGAAAAGCAATTTGATGGAATTTGCTGATACCATTGCGAATTCCATGTACCACAAACAACGCTATGTGCAGTCACAGATCACTAATATTATTCTCATTTTTAGGGAAAAAAAAGAAAACAGTTACATCATTTTGGAGTCTGCTTGTCATGGAGGGAAGCATGGATGGTTGCTACAATATGGTAAATCTAAGATGTCTGTCTTTCCAGTCATTTATTCTGTATTGGTGGATGTGTGAAACAGTTTTCTGGAATGTTGGGGGGAATGCACATCAGAATCATCCTACTGGAAGGGTACTGTCAACACTGTCCTTTATGGGTGGTGGAGAGCAAGGCTTACCACCAGACAGCATCTAGTTCTACCTTGCAAAAAGCTTTCTTAAATTGTGACAGACAGTGTGTTAAACGGCACATTCGCTTTCTTTCCTCAACATACAGCTTGCTTACAGAGGCAAAAATTGTTGCTTTAACTCTAAACTAGTGCTACAAAAGTAGCTGGAGGAGTATAAAGATATACAAATGAAGATGAGGGGTAGGTAAGTATACCAAAATAAGACTATTTGAACTTTGTTACTTAGGGAAATTATTGGAAGACTAGCAAAGCCTGTATTTAAAATGTAGTTCCCTCTCCATGCTAGCTTTCCTGCATAACCCTCTTTTACACTCTATGATAATTGCTGTTGTATAGTATAGTTTACTGCATTTCAAAGGTGGAATTATGACTTTACTGTGGCTATACAGTGCCTGGATATATATGGGAATCACAGATAAATAAATCAGTATAAAAATCTCTTCAAAGAGCAGACACTAACCCCCAAACCCTATTTCTAAAGATCTCTGGCCTTGCCCATCTGATCCCCAAGATTTTCAGCATGTTGTTCTTTACAAAACCCATTTCCCTTATCACAGAAATAGCTTGGAGTTGTCTGGTGTTCATTACTCACCATACGAGCCACCAAAAATGGTACCAGAGCCATCTGCCTCTAACACAGTCATATTTCCTAAATGATTAATGAGTAGTTAAAAGAATAAGATGGTGAACATCCTAAAGTCTGGCCATACTACTATTTAAATGAAGCATAAGTGCCCTTAAAAAAATCCCTAGTTTGTTACTCATTTTCAGGAGAGAAAAGGCTTAATTTCATGCAATAATTATTTTGGATCTCGTTAGTACATCCTTTTCTGCAGCCTTGCACTCCACTATTAAACAGTTGCTTCAAAGGTGACGGAATTGCCCTGATGGATCACTTAATATTTTAACATATTGTGTAAAACAAACAAAAAAAAGGCTTTCCATTTCCTTTAGCATGAAAGATGAGGTAGTAAAGTAGGATATTCTACTCTTCTGTTTTACTCAGGAAACTGGCTCAGTGATGAGGATGTGGGCGAATCAAATATTTCTAACATTGTTTTAGAACATGTCTCCAATTGATTTAAAAAAATCTCTCTGGGATAGTTTCTTAAATTAAACATAATGATACTGTGCAGCAGTTAAGATCTATTAGATCCAGGAGACATGATAACATTTATTAAAATGATGGGTTTCATGCTTGCACTGTTTATAAAGTTTAAACATAATTTTTCCAATTAACTTACCCCCTTCTTAGCAACACAGAAGCACTTAATAACAAAGATAATGAGAAGTTCCTTTGATGTAGTCACAGGAATGTTCACATCAGTTATTTTGACACCTAAATAGTACCTCAAATTCCTGTGACCTGGAGTCCTGCCATCTGGGGCTGTGAAGTTGTCACATTCACTGAGCGAAGGGTGATGGGTGGAAAAGAAGTGACATGAGAAGGTTTCAGACAGGGCTTCTACATCCTTGTTTGCTGAGGAGGTCTAATATTTGTTGGCTGGAAAAGTGCTAAAGTGCTAAATGAGTATGAGGGTTTTTTTTTTTGTGGTAGGGACTCACTTTCACTGCAGGTTGTTTCAACAGTTGTCATGGATCTCAACCTTGGTCAGGGCCTCAGCTTCTGCCAAAAAGAAAAGCTGAGCTCCTCACCACTTACTGTTAAAGAGACTTTGGATCTTCTCATGAACAGAGTAAGAAGTTAAATGCTGGAAGCTTGACCAAATTACAGCTGTTCATATAAACATCTCTCTGCCTCTGCATGGTGGGAGAGTTGACATTTTCATCACTATCTTGGGTTCTGTAAATCCTAGCCAAGCCTTTAAGAAAAATTCCCCTAGGTTATCAGGTCAGCAGTTCAGGATAAGCAAGAGCTAGTTTTGAAAGATGAAAAAAAAGAAAGAAAAAAGAAAAACTGCAAGGCTTGAAAACCCTTCCTAGTCATAAACTAACTTCTAGCTCACGAGCTTTCAGCCATGGAGGCATAACAGTAAGAAAGAGGATATACAGAAAGCACTATAAATATAGCATTATACATATGCATCTATAGCTATATGCAGGGTACAGAACCAGAAAAAAAATATATATATATATACACATGTATATATACACATGTATTTATAAATATATATATACATGTATATATATATATATATACATATATATATATATATGGGCTCCAAACTACAGCAGATGATGGTAGAAAGTGAAGAAGAAGGGATAGGTTTGTGGGGAATTTCAGGAGAAAGAAAGTGGCTGTGGAAGAGGAAAAAATGGCAGACAAGAAACTGGCAACTAAGGAGCAGAGGGTAAGGAGAAAACAGCATTAGTCCAAGCAGGGGAAGATCTCAGCGTCAAGGAAGAAACAGTAAGAATGAGGCAGTGAATCAGAAAAGGCAGCAGTATTAAAGTGGTGGGGAGGCAGGCACATGCAGGTAGAAGACGGAGAAAGGCAGGAGCAGGTAGCTGATAGCGGGGTAGGAGAACGCAAAAGGAGAGGTCTAGATCTGGGGAAACAGCAACAAGATGGAACAATCCAACAAAGACAAGGAGGAAGAAGTGAAGGAGGCAACAATGAAGCCCCATTTGGAAAAGATGGAAATCACCATGTTGGGAAATCAGTTTCTCTCTATCAGAAAGGTCTGGCTGTGGTAGCAATTTGATAAAAGATACTGGAGAAGGCAAATCTTAGGATTATCCAGTATATCATAATTATAATATTTGCATAATCACAGCTGTATCTTCAAGCAAAGCATGTCCAAAGATTTTCTAGTTTGTCTCAAACTTAGTAGAAGGGATAACAATGCACAAAGAATAGTGGGGCTAGGGTTGAAATACCTAAAATCTGCAACACATTATTACTCATACTGTTTGTTTTAAAACTGCTTTTCTGTTTAATACAGAGCATTAAAGGGAAAAAAAAAAAAAAAAAAAAAGCGGGGAGGCAGAGGAGGAGGGCTGTGCAAAACATGCAGTGACAGAAATGTGCTAATTCTTTGCTAATCTGAGGAAGCCAAGAGGTTCCTCAATCACACTGAATTGGCATTAGAAAGGTATAAAAATTTCAAAGGGTTTAGAAAGAAGTGGATTATTCAGCAAGACTTCTAATGTGTTTTAGGAAGGACAAAACTTCATCATTTGTCTGCAGACATAAGTGTCTCTCCTTGGTCATTCATCATCCAAATTAAAAAATCTCACATTGGAAGAGATGAAAGGAAGGCATCTGTGAATAAAAAGGAGAGTAGAAATCCTATCACATGAGAAAAGACAAGAAGAGCAGAACTGAACTAGCTTCACACTGAGAACTCCAAAACACTAAGTTTACAGAGGAGAGAAGGGATCTGCTTATAGGAGTGAGAGACGCTGTTAAGGAAATGGACAATTCTGGTAAAATAAAGCTGGTTATAAACATCATCAAGACATTTAGGGTGGAAATTAGGTTTCCAGCCACCAAAGAAATGAAACTCTGGAAAAGCATTTCAGGAAGAGCACTAGGACACAACAAATTCAGCTACCTTAAAAACGGAACTTGATGAAGTTATAAAAGACACTATATGATAGGCTTGTCTATGATAAAAGACGACTTGGACCCAGTGATCCAAAGAATCCCTTCCAACCTTACGTTCTTTTTCTTTACACTTTTTCTGTCCTGACAGACAAAATAGCAGCCTGTGAGTATATATAACTTTATCAAAAGGAACCTAATGCATAAGTCAAAGGTGCCTTGAGGCAGTTTTAGTTTGAGCAACTAACTTTTGAAGGGCCCAGATCTTCTCTTGTGGTTGTGGAATTCTTGCTGACATCATTAGGAGGCCCATGTGTGGACAGATTGCTGAATATGAAATGGAAATTGGCAGAATGGATCAGAGAGGAGAATTTAGCCCTCAGCAAATCTCTTTGCGTCTTGCTGACCTTGGCAAAATTACAGCTATTTTTTTTTTCCAACTAAGATAAGATGCTTTTTAACCATCTTCTCGAGCAAATAAGGCACAAAGATGGGAACAATCCCCTTTAGAGACTTTCGATCTTCACATTACTTGCACATATTTTGAAAGCATTTTCATCAAAGACTGAAAACAAACAAAACAAAACAAAAAATACAGATTCTATTCTTGGCTCTGGGCGACCTTAGATAAGATTTTTTATGAGGTAAAATGTTAAAGGTGCCAACCAGATGTAATACTCTATTTAATCATTAACAAGGAAGAACTGGCAGTGAATATGGCCATAGATGGTAACTTGGATAGTCTTGACCAAGAAAGTATGCCAGATTTGAGTGAGCTGTAGTGTTGGGACAGTGGACTTCAGGACAGCAGATGAGGTCAGTGGGAACTGTTATGCAGAATTCCCTGGGAAGTGGCTGTGGAAGAAAGGCAAGATGCTGATGAGAGCTGGCTGATTTTTAATTAAATCTTACCAAGAGCTCATGCATGAATACTCCGTTTGCACAGACAGAAGAAAAAAATAAGCAGGACTACTTGGCTAATCAAGGAATTCTTTCTGAACCACAGAATCACAGAATTGAGGTTGGAAGGAACCTCTGGGGATCATCTTGTCCAACTCTCGTGCTCCAGCAAGGTCACCTAGAGCACATTTCACGGGGTCACATTGAGGTGGATTTTGAATATCTCCAGAGAAGGAGACTCTACAACCTCTCTGGGCAGCCTATTCCAGGGCTGTCACTCTGACTCTTACAGTCTAGAAGTTTTTCCTTACATTCAGATGGAACTTCCTGGCCTTCAGCTTGTGACCATTGTCTCTTCCTTTTGTCCTGTTGCTGGACAACACTGAAAAGAGTGACCCTGTTCAAGTGGGCTGAGAAACTGGAGAGAGTCTGGAAGACAGCTGCTCTAATGTCAGGGTGTTACGGCTCAAAACCTGTGAGAAGGGTTTGAGGGAGCAAGTCTTCTCCACTTAGCAGGAGGCCAATGGGAAGTCTAATACCAGCCCACATGTACTTGATAGACAGCTGCAAATATGACAGAGAAAAACTGTTCTTGGTTGTCAATAGATAGAACAAATGATTGCCATGACTTATAGCCTGGAAGGTTCAGACTGGATATTATTAAAACTTTTTCATTGGGAAGCCATGCAGGACCAGAACAGGGCCCAGAGAGGCCATAGAATCTCTTTCCTTGGAGGATTTCAACACTTGGTTAGATATAAATCATTTCTAAGCAGGAAATTTGTCAAAAATTGATATTACAAAATTCATCTCAGTTCACTAACAGAGAGTTATTCCGTATTCCCTTTACAGTAGATAGAGAGATGCTATATTAGGGTGCAATTCATGTGACCTATTTTAGGCAACTACTGTAAACTACAGTGAATCTCTCCCACTTGCATCAATTTCTTTACAGTTCCTATAAAAGGAGTCACAGGTGGCTGTCCCCAGTGGAGACACCTTCATTTAGTTGCGTGCATCTTATCAAACAGAAACATTCCATCATTATAATTATAAATATATATGTACATATTGAATTTAGGCAAAGAATCAGTGAATTTTATGGGATAGGATTCCCAATGTTTGCATACACAGGGATATGAGGACAGCCGTAACAGAACTGGAATGTGGGATGGGAACAAGGACCTCTGAAGGTTCTTTCCAGCCTGCATCATTATTCTGGGATTCTGTGATTCAGAATTTTTCTTTTTAGTTTAGTTTTGTTTTGTTTTGTTTTTTGTTTGTTTGTGTCAGTGATTTATATTTTGAGGCTCCACAATATGTCATGGGAACTTCTGCGATGCGATTACATGCTTTACGTAAAGCAAAACAAAGAATCAAAAAAAAAAAAAAAAAAAAAAAAAAAAAAAAAAAAAAAACAAAGAGAAATGGGACCTTCTGCTTGTTTTAAATTTGCCATCTGATCATTTCACTGGACGCCTGCTTTCTGGGCTCTCTGCTGCATAATGTCAAAAGCAAGTAAGTTACACAGAATGTGTAAATGTTGCTGGCATTGACTGTAATGAGGAAAGCCAATTGGAAATATTTTTCTTAACCAAGAAAAATGTTTAGCTTTCCAGATTGTTCTTGCACCAGACAGATAGAAAAAAGAAAAAATATCATCAATAACAACAGAAACAATAAAGTAAGAAGTAACAGTTCCCCAAAACTAGTCTGGAGCAACTATAGTAGCTTATTCAAAATTCAAATTTTACTTCAATATGTATTTTTTATGCTATAAATTATACTTTCAAATGATATTTCACATTTAAACCTGAAACTTTGTTTTTAAGGATGTTGAAACCAACCGGACAAGACGGTACCACAAAACCAGAATCAGCAACTTCTGGAAATGTGAACTCTGCTGGTAGCAAAGTGTTCTCATATAAATAAATTTAATAAGAAAAAAAAAATCTAGAAATTGCCAGTCAGCTCTAGCATTAAAAGCATTAAGCATTAAAAATCTATTACATTTCACTTCCAGATTGCATCCTGCTAAAGTCTTCCTATATTTTGCTTTACAGAGATCAGCAAAAAATCAATGATTAAAAAAAAAAAAAAACTAAAAAAAGTATTTGTCTCATACAGGCAAAAAATCCCTAATGAAGCTCTTAGTACATTAGGAAAAATCTTCTGGAGAAAGCACAGAGTAAGTGAGCGGACAGCTGTGCAGCAGCCATCTACCAAGAAGCCAAGTTAGCACTAATTATTTTAGGGCTTGCTGTTGTGTGATCACTATGGCTTCACCCAAGGAAGGAGGCAGAGGTGTCACTAGGTGGCTCAATTCTGACACATTTACAGGTCATTACTCAGCACTAGTGACAGGTAAGGGCGGGGAATGGGGGTCCCTCAACCTCATTCATTTTTGTGTGGTCTGTGAGCGTCTAAACCACTTATCAACTGCCGACGGGTAGGAGGTCCAAGCTGAGCTCTGTCCACTGATCTTCAAAATGACAGAAAGAAGGTGCATGATTTTTTTCAGAAATGGTCTTTGGATCCAAACACAGCTGGGAGATAAAGGGAAATGGATGCAGGGTCTTGAGACAGTTGCTCTCATCATACAGTCCTCAAGAATGGACTTGGTAAAATTATCTCTCGGGTTGACGTGACTCAGGAATATCTATCTCTTCAGCAGCAGAGCACAATGCAAGGATGTCTCCCTTCCATCCTTGACTCCCAAACCTGTTTGAAGAGGTAACCATTTGCAGTTGAATCATTACGGAGTCACTAGTGAAGTGTGAGTCTCCATCACATACCTGTTTTTTTAGCTGCAAACCTCTCAAACTCCCCTTCATGTCAGGAACCAGACCGATGGGGGATGGCCCCTGCTCCTGAAGACACCACTGTAGCTTCAAACTTCCCAATATTCCTGCTTGAGAAACAGCCTGAATACAATTTCAGCCACCTAAGTGTTTTCAGTCCCTGAAAACAATTTCAGCCACCATTCACATTGAGCTTATGATAACAATATACTTCTTGCACTCCTCACTGTTTTTTTTTATTTATTTTTCTTTCCCTGATGTCTTCTCTTTTCTTGAGAAGTTTTCAAGAGGCCTGCTTGCTTCCCTTTCACACTGTTCTGGAATTATTAGACAAAGTCATAATAAACATTTCTTTAAAAGTTCAACATAGAAGAGATGAAATAGGTTCTTTTCTATCACTACACCTGATTTGTCAATCTGTTGGTCACACTTTTATTATAAAGGGATAGATTTCTCAAGATTTTATCAAGGGCTAATGGATGATTAATAACAGGAATAAGTGTACAATGGATGTGAGACTTCTGAATTATAAATGACTATAAGCACACTAATAGAGGATACTAGAGGGGATGGTATGCACACTATTTACCCACTGGGCATGGCAAAAATACATTTATCTTTAATAAACATGATCTATTAATTAACAGTTGTCATTTACTGTTGCCTTTAATATTGAGGTATTTCTATGGAAATCTACAGTTACCTTCTAGAATCCTCTTACAGAAAGGAGATATTTCTCCCAAGTACTAACATAGCTGTAGATAACAATTTTTATTTCCAGAAGCAAGGAAACCATTGTAGCTCTTTGGCTCTCAGCCAAGACTGCCAGAACAACAGGAACTTTTCTTTTGTGAAAAGCTGTATTTTTGCTAAATAACTTTCCAGGAGATGGCTGGCGGATTTTGAGGAGCTGATGGCTCCAAGCTGCCAACTTAGTTTTAAAGTTTGTTAGTAACTAGTGCTTTGCTTGGGGCTGTTATCCAATTAACAGGGATTTATACTGAAGATTCACTGTGTAATGACTACCCTCACGGCCATTACGTGATATCAAACATGTGACCTCCAGACCTGAGGGCATGAACAGATAAAACTTCACTTTCTAGTTCCAAGGAGAAGAAAAATAGTGCCTGCATTAGGGACATATATTCCCAATACAGTGTGTGGACGTGGTCTCCAAAGGGCTATCCAGAAAACACATATTCTGGGTGTGGGAAATGCCAACGGCACACGAAGGCACGCCCTTCTCTAGCGATTAGGAGCCAATTCAGGGGTGTACATTAGACACCATCAATCTATATGACCCTGGTGCTTTCTACTCAAGGTAAAGACACTAATGAGAAACTCTTGGCTTTTTGTCTGGTGGGAAGACCACTTTGGCCAACCTCAGTATGATATTATTCAAACCACATCTCCTGTGACTGTGCTGTACCATCCAGGTCCTTGAAAATTCTTTCTAGAGGATATAAATCATCTCATCTTTTGAAAGTGAACAGTATAGCAAAAACAAAACACACCGTGGATGAAGTTCATCTATCTACAATTGAGCTCGTCCCAGTTGATTCCCCACCATCTGTGGAGAGGTTTAACTCTTCTGGGATATTATCTCCTTCATCCAGAAAGCCACAATCTAAAATGGATTTAAAGAACTACACCTGAGAAACTCTCACTTCTTTCCAAGTGCTATAAAGGGAGTCTAGACAACTACCTTGAACTCAGATGTCTATATCGTACTTTTCTAAAGTTAGAGAAGATGTTGTTTAGACAGAAATGAAACTTGACTCCATAATTAAGTGTTTGGCCCGTGTATAGGGAGTATAGAGCAGAGAACCAGAAATAATTTGTGGAGATCTAAAGGATACTCCCTATAAGCCGAATATTCTAACTGTACTCTGGTGTATTCTGGTGTTGGTTGTGGGTACCAGCCGTAAATCACTTGCATGGCCTTAAGCTATTACACAGGTTCATTTCTCTAATGCTGCTAATTCAGGGTTTAACATGAATGGGGAATATGCGAATATTTCTTACTTCTGGGGGATCCATAACTGCATGAGAAAATCTTGGTTTAAGGAACCAAACTTGAAAACAGGGATCTCAAAACTGACCCCATTCCAAATCTCAGAAAGCTTTTTTTTTTTTTAAAAAGTAGTTTTTTTTTTAAACTGCCTTTTTTAAAAAAAACTACAGTTTTAAAAAAATGTTTTTTTAAAAAAAGAACTTTTTTTTTTAAAAAAAAGATTTTATTTTAATTTAAATGTGTGTTATATATGCCTAACATACCACACGAAGTGTATGGGTGTGTGCATGTTCGCACATGTGCATGACTGTATTGGTACATACTAAATATTATGCAGACACCCACAGTATAAATAAATATAAATATACCCACAATATAAATAATATACTCACAATATAAATAAATATAAATTTATAAATATATAAATTTGAGGCCAGAACCACCTTTTCCTTTTACGTAGATACAGCTCCAAGTGTAAGAGAGTTCCGGGCCACTTGTTCCTGCTATTATCACAGTACAAATAATAAATACTAGCAATAATTGAGTCTTTCAGCCATCTGAAAAGGGCTAATATCAGAATTTACCTTTGCTTAAAGATTCAAAGTAATTTTTGTTTTTATCCTTTGTGCACACACAAGGATTTGTTTTAATTCACCTTTCTCCTGTAACTGGCTGACTCTTCATATTCTTCCCAATCTGTGTTCTTTAGTGTTTCTTTTTTTTTTTTTTTTTTTTT